>CAMZMU010000107.1:100674880-100906074 GCA_947311845.1 Poa pratensis | reverse complement strand
CAAAGAAGGATTGCCCCCTTATACCTTTCACCATCCAGCTTCCCGTCGCAACTCCTGCACGCACAAGTTGCAGCATGTTCAGATTCGACAAACAGTTAGGTCTGACTTCTCTTCAGATATACTTCCTAGTACTCGCTTCTGAATGCATACCCAGGATCCATGAGAAGAGATGGCTTCCCAATATTTGGGAAGGTATTGACTGAATTTCCCTGCAAAGAACGACTCTCATCAGAATCAGAGTAGAGATTCCAAGTTTGCAACTCTATTTCACCTTGGCTAGATAAGTTTGCTGTGAATCAGGTCAGGTGTTGTAAGAAAAGAACTAACCAGCAACTGCTTGTTATTCCCGAGCACCACCTTGGTGACGATCTTACGGTCTGTGGTGGTCGCCGCGACGGAGATCATCCACGGCGCCACGTTGGCCACGGTCCCGAGCTTAGGCCCGCAGTTCCCCGCCGGGACGGATGTAAGGACTCCTTTTCTCATGGCGTGGAACGCACCGATGGCCAGGGCGTCATCGTAGTACTCGGACTCCATGTGTTCCGTCTCGGAGGCGGTGCCGATGGCAATGGATGCCGAGATGACGTCGACCCCATCGGCGATGGCATCATCCATGGCCGCGAGGATGTCCTCCGACGCGCACGTGTCCCCGCCCCAGGAGTTCCAGCATACCTTGTATACAGCCAGCCTCGCGCCTGGGACTGCACCGCGGGCGGTGCCGTTAGCCAGGCCGTAGAGGCTGACACCCTCCACAGCGCGTCCCGCCGCCGTCGACGCCACGTGTGTGCCGTGGCCCTCATAGTCCGTCGGGCTCTCTTCGCCGTCCGGTTGTCCCCCGTAGTACGCCCAGGCTCCTATGATTTTGCTGCAAATTCCGATCACATTAGTGGCATGCATCTCGATCGATCGGCGATCGAAATCTAGCGTGAAGAAACGATTACTTGTTGCAGTTGACGGTCTTGGAGCAGCGGCCCTTCCACTTGGCAGGCGGCGGCCCGAGTCCAACGTCGGAGAAGGATAAAGAGTCCATTGAGATGCCTGTGTCGAGGACGCCGATGATCACGTCCTGCTCGATTGGCAGGCTCGTCGTCGTCTGCTTCTGCTCCGGTAACCCCAAGAAGCTCCATGACCTCGTCGTCTGCGGCCTGTACACCTTGGTCTCGTGGATGGAAACAACACCCTCAATGCTAGAGAGCACGGTTCAGTTTAATTAGTACGCCTACTACATAATTAAATTTACGTGCTGCCGCATAGATTGCCCATGCATTGTGTGTTACGTACCGGCAAGATTGTTCTTCTCCTGCTGGGTGAGCCTTGCCGCGAAGCCGTGAAGGCTCCTGGTGTAGTGGTACGCGACTCTCTCGGCTGCTCTCGAGCCGTCGTCTAGAGCATCGCTGAGCAAACTGTGGTGGAAAGACTGTATCGTCCGGCTCACGTCCGACTCCGACATCACCTCCGATGACGCCGGCGACGGCTGCCTCTCCGTGAACACGATGTAAACCTGCTGCGTGCACTTGATCTAATAAGGTACCATCCAACTCAAAAGAAAAATACGCTTGCAAGCACGGAAGTGTATGATATCCCAACCTTCCTTCCATCGTCGGAGCCGTGAGAGGTAGCAGCATCCCTTGTTCCGCGGCGACTGTGGAGACCGGACGAGAGGACGAAGGCGTTGAAGGAGACGAGGACCAGGAGGAGCACGGCCCTCGTGATCCTGGCACCCATTGTGATCGATCGATCGACTGTCGCCTAACGAATAATCGGCGCGGCGCTTGGGAATTGCTACTTTATAGATGTAGCCGTCAACAGTCTGCGCGGCGTATGCTCGATATTTTTTTGTTTTGCGTATCGGGTTTTTGGTCGATTTCAATTCAGCACAATCTCCTGACTTGGGCCAATTGATATACCCGACAAGAGATTTGGTTGGAAACGATTGATCCGGCACGTGTAGATATTTTTGTCCAACTACTTTGTGTAGATAAAGCGTCAACAGAGGGCATCAGATGCACTACAAAGTCGTCCGATAACACCGGTTTAAGGGTTCCGCCGGTATTAATGATAAATGAATTACTTTCAAAATATGATAAATGAATTGGTAATTCATAATCCCTCACCTAGGGCCCACATGTTAGTCACTATTTGGGGTTCCGCGGCAATATGAGATATCTCTAGCGGTTTCCCGAAAAAGCCGCATACGGAAAATAACCGCCATTTTTTAGGGTCTGGGTAAAAATACGACCCGTCCATCTCCGGCAAAACTGGCCAAGACGAAAGAGAACTCGGGGGAGCGGGATATTTGATTTCGTGTGCCCCCACTTATTTCGATTTTGAGACATGTTTTCATGTTTCCCCAATCCCTTAGAAGTTTTGGTAGGCCGAAAGTTTCAGCCCGCGCCCTCCTTTCTGCCTCTGCTGCTGCCGCATCTTGCTGTCAATTTTGACCGCCTCCAGCGATCGTGAAGCTTCACCGCCTCCCACCGCTTTCCAGGCCCAAGGGTGCGGGTCACTTCCACGCACTCTTGGCCGCCGTCATGAAACTTCACTGCCTCGCTTTTTAGGCCCGGGTGGGAAATGACTTACGCGCTCCCTTGGCCGCTTCAGCCTCCATGGATCTATCACGGAGCTCGGTCGGAGGCCTGATTGGGGCCGTGAGAGGCTGCTCCGGGTGTGCTTGAGTAGTGGATCCGTGCTCGCAGGCGACGCGCCCGTCGGCATCGTGGATTTGGGGCTAGACGGCTATGGGAAAGTTTTGCGGCCTTGTGGAAGTAGCAGTGCCGTATTTGGGGCCAGAAGGTAAATTACTTGATAGAGTCTCAGCGGTTTTCATTGTAAGAGACAGTTGATTTGTAGTTTAAATTGGGAATGTTTATTTTGTTAGATGGATTGTAGTTCGTCGACGGACTCAGATGATTCCGACATTGAGGATTTGCTTTTCGACGATGATATGGAGCACCTCTTCTTCTTGCATCTCGTCCAAAAGCTAGAGGATGGAAAGAATATAGAAAGCGTCGAGGCCGAAGGTTGGCGGTTTGCATTGCGCGGAACCGAGCTCTCTGTAATTTATCTTGTCATTGTATGTCCGTCATGTTCAATGTTGTGAATACCATCCAAAACCCACAAGGAAATAAATAGATATTCCTAGTTAAAGCTCAAGAAGCATGCTGAAAGTATATTTAGAGAACAATTGGTGTGTCGCAAGTTCGGTTTGGGATTGTTCGAGATCCTACTCGTTTCTGAGATAAGAAACCACTTTCTAATATCATAACGGGTTGTGTGGTTTTACACAACATGATTATTGGGGATGAAAGTGGTTTAACTTTGACTTTTTCTCAGTTCGTGTGAAGCCTAGCCGGAACCCGGACCAAATCCATTTTTTTTGAAACCTACCTGAGCACAAGGCCACACACACCCAGCTCCGTGATGATCATACTGAACACTAGTGGCAGTTGTATTGAAGTAGTATTCTATTTACTTTATATTAATTGTATTCATGTGTGATGTGAACCATACTTTCCATTCTGGACCATTCATTATTGTTGTAGTTATTCGGATTTGAAAATTTATTGTAATTTGTATGGTAATGCTAAAAAATTATTAAGATCGATTTATATAGTGGTTTTATCCGTATTATGTTGTTCAAATTCAGTAAAAAACCTGGAAAAATGGTTTGCGGTACTATGGTTTGTGGTTTTATTAAATTCTCTTGACCTACTATGGTTCGTTCGTCTTGCTCCAAGTGAAAATTTCATTCAAGCTATCAGGTGGAACTATCTCGTATTATTTCCATCTTCCTGGATATATTTAACTTTCGCCTTTTGAGCCCATTTTGTCTCCTCATCACGACGGAGACGATCATTCTTTTGTTTGTGGTTGTGTGCGTTGCTTCTAACTTGCTTAACGGCTCAGAAGTTACTACTGGTTTGATTAACCTTAATTTTAACTTTAAGAGCATATCCACCGGGGACCTCCAAATCGGTGTCCGGCACCCCCAATTGGGCCTCCTTTGGGGCTGCCGGACATGTGTCCGCCCAACATTTGGAGGCCCTCCACAGCGGCGCACCACAAAGGCCCACCCCCAAAGGCGAGCAAATTGTCGAACACCTGGGGGCATTCAAAATAGATTGCAGAAAAATTAAAAAGTTCAAATTTCATTCATATTTGTTATATTTTACAAAGAGCTTGAATGAAATTGGAACTACGACGGCCTAGCCACCCTACCCTAAACCCTAGCCCCAAGTCGCTGAAGTCCTCCAGCCACGCGCGCTGTCGTCGTCGACCACGACGTAGGCGGATCCGCCACGGCTGCAGGAGGCGCCAGAGGAGGACGAGGCTGCCGCCGTTGCCACCGAGGTGGCGATGACGGCCATGTAGCTGGGGTTGTCGCGCTCGATGGTGGTCACCGAGTCCGCGATGACGGACAGGAACCACGGCGAGTCGCCGTCGTACTCGTTCCGCAGCGGGGACGTTATGGCGTACCCGTACGGGATCGTCTCCACGGGAGGTGGAGGCGTCTTGGCTCTAGGGCGGCGCAGGTAGAGCCGTCCGCGTGGTGGCGAACGCCGTTGTTCCGGCGTTCGCGGATGACGATGCCGCTGCCACCTCCATGACACGGAGGCGAGCGCGGCTCCTCCTTCACTGGGCGGCAGCTGCGGCGCTGCTGCTGCTCTTCCTGGCGTCGTGGCCGTACGGGAAACAACCGCAACGGGGTGGTGTTCCCCGCCCTTGCGTGCTGGCGCGTGGCGGCGATGGCGGAGCCCACGTGTGGCATGTGCCCTCCCACCACAAATAGCGGCCTTCCGCGTTGTAGCGGCCCGGCCGTGTCGGGCCGTCGTAGAACGAGAGCGCCTCGGTCTGCTCGCGCTCGAACCGCCGCAGCCACGCTCCCCAGTTGTTGTCGTCGTACTCGGGGAGGGTTCGCTCGTGCGGGGTCAGCCAGGACCAGCGACGCGCGATGTTGCGCCGGATCTGATCCTGCATCTCCGGCAGCGCCGGCACGGGGAGGCCGCCGTGGGGGGATGTGCGCCACCCCGAGGGCAGACGCGAGTCCGGTGGCACCAGCAGGCCGTAGCGGTACAGGTCCCACGCCTCTTCGGTGGAGACCGTGCGCCCGCTACGTCTGATGCTGCTGCCCTCCCAGTTGTTCGCCATGGACATCGAGGGTCTAGGAGACGGGGCGACATAGGGTGTGGGAGAGGGAGGAAGAGAGAGCAGCGTGGGAGAGGGAGCGGCGTGGGAGAGGCAATTTAAGGGCGGCGGCGGGGGGGAGCTGGGCGGTGCGCGAGCATTTGCGCCGGCGTAAATGCCTTGCGTGGGAACGCCGCGACGCCGGCGCGTAGACCGCCGCGCACGCTGTCGCTGACGTTAATGCGACGCGTGCCGTCAGGCCTGCCGCCGACGTCTCGTCGCATCGCCTTCCGTCCAGTCCCATCGCCTGGGAGACTGCCTGCAACTGACGACAGCCATTAACGCGTCGGAACGGCCTCCTACGCGCCTTCATTAACACAGGCGCGTCGCTTCATTAACACGGGCGCGACGCGTTGTCTGTATGATGGGCGGGCCACCTCTGTCAGGGCCATGTCCGCCCCCATGTCCGGCACCCCCAAGAGGGCCTCCAAGTTTGGAGGCCCGATTGGGGATGTCGGACACAAAAACGCTCGGGCGAGGCTTTGGGGGGTGCCGCTGGTGGCGGGATTTTTTGTGTCCGAACCACCAATGGGCCTTTGAGGGGTCATATATGATCCGTTATGTGTTTTGTGAAATTTATTTTTCATTTGGATAATTGGCTTATCATTAAATAGCTTTTCATGTTTAAACTAAAAACGCCAATAAATCATAAACGGACTATACAAATGACAAATAAATTTCACAGAACACATAACACGGACTTCCTAGAATTTTTCAATTTTTTCTGAAATATTTTGTTTTGGTTTTTTTTGGACAATTTCATCCATTGGATGAATATTGAAGGGTGGATGTTAGGGGTCTTGTTTCAACGTGACTGACTAGAGGGAAGTCACTGAATCCCCATCCGACGAAGGGTATCGCAAGTAGAACCATTTTTGTGCAGGTCCCTCTCCAATATGCTAACGCCTACACGCACGCGCGCGAGACGGCGAGACTATGGGCGTGTTCGGTAGGCCACGAAGTCCCAAACAGGGCCCTGGTATGCAAAAACGGCCCGTTTGGATGCCCACGGGGTGGCTTGGACCGAGCTCGCATGAAGTTTAAAGCACCCCTCAGCTAGCCCCGCGAGGAACGCTCGATTCGGCCTTTTTTCAGAGCCACCCTGAGCACAGCACAGTGGAGCCAAAATCGGAGCGCGCGGAGCCGCATGATGCAGCCATGAAGCTGGTGGGAGATGAAAAATTGGTGCGGGCGTATGGCGCGAAGGCTACTCTCACCTCCTTTCGTGGCTATCACCGCAATAGGGAGAAGCGACCACATTATTTCGGTTTCAAGGTGCAGGCGGAAGCGGCGGCGAGTTAGATCTACCGGCGAGGCAATCAGCGGCGGCGACAGCACTAGCGGCGTGGAACAAGATCTGCCTCTTCTACGCCTCTTCGGCAGTTCAAAAAATCAGAACTGTGAAGTCAATTGTACTCCCTCTGTTTTAAAATTTAAAATGTTTGACTGCACCTCCTAACTATGGCACAAAATTTATATTTCTGAAGGGCGTGTTTGATATGTCTCACAAACATGTCCGCAAGGTGCAAAAACGAACTGATAGGTTGGTTGGATTAGGCTTGTATTGTGGCCGGCTCGTTCACGGATTCAGCGCTGACCAAAAATCGTTGGGAACGGTCGACTCGATCACCTCCCTATAGGAGCAAAGTAAAATTCCCAAGTTGGTCTCCAATCTTCACCAGAACCCTAGGCTCCCGCAACAGCTCGTCTCCTTCCTCTCTAGCAAGGAGACGCCTCCACCAGCTCGTCTCCCGTAGTGCCTCGTCTCCAGCAACAGCTCGTCTCCTTCCTCTTCGGCACGGGATTCGCAGTGACGTATCCACAGACGGTGGAAGCTCTTATTCTCCTCCAACATTGGCTCCTCTCCTCGTTCCCATGGCGAATGTAAAACACTATCTCCATCACCACCACTAGTGGACAATTTATAGACTCGATTTACCCAACACTCATTGTAGATCAATTTTATTAGGACGACGGAATGACTCTGATCCATCAGACAACGACACTCGTGGTTGTGATTCAAGCATGGTTCCTCAGAATCACAAGACCATAGTTTGGTGCAATGCCTCTACAGGATCACATATGTTCCTATGTTACTTCGAAATCAAGAGATCGAGAATATTTAATCTCAACTACATCTACAACCACAATGATATATAGAGAGTCTCCAAATGCTTCGAATCAGTAGAACATCCTTCTTTCAACTTGTGAAAACGTTTAGAGAGATAGTTGTTTCAAGGTAGCATCCACACATATGTGGAAAAACAAGTTTGTATATATTTTTCATGCCGTAGGGCATAACCTGAAGTTTAGATTGATCCACAACATATTCACAAGGTCATGTGAGACTATCTCCTACTATTTCCAATAAGTCTTGTTTGCAAGCGGAGAGCTAAGTCGCGAGATGATCAAGCCGCCAAGTGGTTAAACACCTCCCAAGATAAGGAACATTTTTAGATGGTATCCATATTTCAACATGCTTTGTAATCATGCTTTGTAATCAGAGCACTAGAATGTGGTGGTGAGAAATATACTTATCAGCTTATGCGTTCATCTCATGACATGATTGTATTGGCGTTATCAATGGTATTCATGTGACTACTTGAGTGCTAAGAACACAGTCTAAACATACAGTCAAACACCTTGGGTTTTCGCATCTAAGATACATCTAACTTGAAGAGGTTGGCGCGCTTTGCTGCGCCCGAGGTTATTAATGCGGTTATCAATACATGACATGATGATCTGAGTAAAGATTATTGTTTGATACATCATCAGGTACAAATTCATACCATTTTTTAAAAAGTATTGCACGAATTGGTCTAGCAAACTACAGTATAAACTGTATAATACAAAAGTAATAAATTTGAGTTTGTTAATCTCCAAACAAGGCGAGCCCGACAACGGTGTGTGTAGGCGAAGGAGTCATGCGATGCAGTGCTAGTGGAGGTGCAGCCAAAGGCAGAGCTGACGTATGTCGCTCGTGCTTGTAGGGAAGGAGGAGGCACCGAGGAGGGGGAAGCGAGGAGGGCCTTTCGGGTGGCTCGTCAACCGGAGCTAGAAAAGGGAGTCATTGGCCGTGCACGGGAGGAGAGAGACTCGAGGCCAAATCTCTCACGATCCATGGTGTCCTTGAGATGTGATGGAAGGTTTCGCGCCAAATCGGTTAGAGTTTTGACGAAACTGTCAGATTCGAAACTGAATCGATGAGAAGAGGCGACAATGGTCAATGGAGGAGAGGCATGAGGCCGACTTGAAAATTCAGATTTTTAGTTGTCATGCAAGTGTTAGCCTTTCTGTTTTATAGCAACAGCCCAAGTGTTCTATATAGGCAGCACTCGCCTTTTTTCTTTTTGACAAAAAATTGACATAATTTTCGTCAAGACCGATTAGTTGTTCGGGGAACATTTTTTTTGCCCAAATGACTTAATACAGACGGGAGTCGACGGTGGCCACGCACGGGAAGAAAGCGACGGCCGGCCCCGATATGTGGTGCCCTTGAGCAGTGGACCAGTGGTATTGAATTTGTTGCATAATCGGTTAGAATTGTGGCGGAACTATCAGATCAGAGGCCAAATCGATAAGAGAAGAGGCGACAATGGTCACCGGAGAAGAGGCGTGACAGCGACATGAAACTTCCCATTGGCAGTTAGCGTGCGTGTTTTGGCCTTTCTGTTATATAGCAGTAGCCCAAGTTTTTTATATTTGCCGCACTTGGTGTTTTTTGTTTGACAATTTTTTGTTGCTAAATTTACATCAAATGCAGGGCAATAGTTATCAGAGCAATATTTTTTTGCCCCAAATGATCTATGTTATAGAATAGAGCAGCTATTGAAATATAAGAGGGGCAACACCGTTATGTGCAGTAGATAGACAAGTAAATTTTGTATTCAGTTAAACGGACAAATAATATTATTTCTAGATGGATCAGATGTAACCAATAGAAATTTGTCACTTGGAGCAACCAATAAGATTTATTTTTAGAGAGCTTAGCTATTAGAAGGATATTTTCAAACTCAATTTAAAACTATGAACTTTAAATTAATAAATAAAGTGAGCTAAGTGGGGTATATCATGATGTGGACATGTGGAAAGGAGAAGATATATATTCAATAGAATTTTTTCAAACTCGCATTAAAACTATGAACTGTTGCCACGTGGAGCAACTAATAAGCTCTATTTTAGAGAGCTTAATTATTAGAAGGATATTTTTAAACTCAATTAAAATTATGAGCTATAAATTAATAAATTCAGTGAGCTATATGGGGTCTATCACTATGTGGACATGTGGGAAGGAGAGGATATATATCATTAGAAATTTTTTCAAACTCAAATTAAAAATATGAACTATAAATTAATAAATAAAGTGAGATAAGTGGGATCTATCATGATGTTGACATGTGGGAGAAAGAAAGGGCACAAATCCTAGGTAGCTAAATAAAGTGAGCTAAGTGGGGTATACCATAATGTTGACATGTGAGAGAAGGAGAGGGTACAAATCCTATGGAGCTTAGTATTTAGAGAGATCGAGGGAGTAACTCTCTCAGCTGAAAGGAGTGAAAGGTTCAGCACTTCAGCCTGCGTTATCCGGGACGAAAATCTCCGTCTCGGTCATCCACGGCTGCGCCAGGTCAGCTTCTTCTAGTCCCACCAATATCCACCGGGGCCCACGCATTTTAACAGAGGAACCCGCACTCCACGAAGCCTCCGTCATCAGAACACTGACCGGTGGGTCCCAGCACGTTCCACCGTGTCACGCCCCCGTGGACCGCATCCCTTACCTTAAATTCCGCCCAGTGTCAGAGCTCCGACCCGAGCTCCCCTCACCGCCGACGCTGCTGCCTGCGCCGCCGCGCACCGTGCCCCCCGCCGATGGACATCGCCGCCGCTCCCGTCTCCCCAGCTCCCCGCACCGTCGAGGATATCTTCAAGGACTTCTCCAACCGCCGCACCGCACTCGTCCGCGCCCTCACCGTCGGTAAGCCACACCGGCGCCGCCCCCCTCTCACACACTCTCTCTCTCGCTTCTCCTGTGTATTAGATCTAATGCGAAGGCACCTTAACCCGCGTGGTTTCCTGCAGATGTGGATGACTTCTTCGGGTACTGCGACCCAGGTAAAATCGATCGGATCTGAGGGGTTCCATTTTGATGGGCTCTTCCTGTTGCCGTTTGGTTTGATCGGGTTTCCTTTTTGGTGCGCAGAGAAGGAGAATTTATGCCTGTACGGATACTCCAACGGGAGCTGGGAGGTCTCGTTGCCGGCGGAGGAGGTGCCGCCGGAGATGCCGGAGCCGGCGCTAGGATCAACTTCGCCAGGGACGGGATGCAACGCCGAGACTGGCTCCAGCTTGTCGCAGTCCACTCCGACTCGTGGCTGCTCTCCGTTGCCTACTTCTTTGGCGCGCGCCTCAATGCCAATGAGAGGTAAGGCCCTGCCCCTCATCAGATCGGGATGAGCTCACTCGTCTCTTGAGGCTTAGCTCAAGGTCCATCGGTATTGCTATTCTTTAGATAACCTACGGGAGGGACAGAGAAATTTCTGATGCGTACTGTCGATCTAGATTCTTGACCTCATTGTGTAATGCTCTTCTTGCGCTTCTGCGTGGGGTTTATGGAGCGCTTATTTTATTTACTCCCAACTGATGCATGTGTGTGATTGTGCTCGTGCACATGTTTCTTATGCCTCAGTCTTTCTGTTTCTCCCCTTTTCTTTTTCTTTGTGCTGTGGATGGGGCCTGTTTCGCGCTGTGTATGCATGCTTTTTTTCTCTGTCTCTGTATGTTTCCCGCTGTGTATGCATGCTTTATTCTCGGTCTCTGTATTTTCTTCGTTTCTCCAGCTTTTTTCTCCTACAAGCCTGTATCTTTGATGACGGAGAAATGGCAAAGCATGTATTTATTTTACGATAAATGGCAAAGCCACTATTATCTTCTTTTTTTGGATAAAGAGCCACTATTATCTGTCATCAGTCTTAATTGCGTTGCAGTTTGGACTGGTAACATTCCCAAGTATTGTTTGCTTTTCAGCAGTTTGGACGCATCAGCTGATGTTTTATGCATGAACAGTTTTTCGGAAGTTGGCAGTGAAGGTGTTTGAAATTCAAGGCACGGTGATCTGTCAAATGCAAGTAGAAACATTTGATTTTCTAATATACATTAATGGCTCCAACTTAAATTTCAACTGATTTTATTATGAGGGCTTCAATGGTATTTGGTATGCTTGTTCCCATTTTATTCTCTTAGTTCTATTGTTGTGGCCAAAAAGATCTAGGCATATAATTTGCTTAGCCGCCTCCTTTCAGCTTTACTAGTTAAATTTGCCTTAAAAGAAAGAGCCTGTCAACAACGTTGATTTACCAAGAACAGAGGAATTTCTCGTTAAAAGTTCTAAGTTCTAACTATTCTGGGATCTCAAAATCATTGCTTGTTTGTTCTCTTGTTCTTTTACAAAATCTCTTTGCTCATTTTGTACTTATTCGTTATTACTGAAGCTTTTTAATAATTTAGTCAGCCATAATACTATTTTCCTGGGATGCTTTAAGGATGAACTGTTATATCATTTCTGCCAATTAGCTATAGACATGATTGCCCTTTTCTTTCCTATTTATAAAGTTTTGAGTTGGTGCTGAGTTCACTCACCCTTCTCTACTCTTACATGTGAGATCTTTTGCAAAAATAGGCTGAAATGAAATATTGGGGCAGGAAAGAGTCGATCTCAGCAGTTTATCTAGATAACTCTAGCTTCTTACCAGTAATAGGACACATGGATCAAATTGTATCTATTTAAGTAGTTGGCAAATCATTTTCCTTACGAGTCTTCTATATGACGTCTTTCTTACCCAGTTTCCATCCCTTAGACGCCTCTCCTCTCCAATCGCAATCCTTCAGAATTTCAAATTTTGAACTATGATCCTGCTTCAAAACTTTTAATGCCTCTTCGATGGCCACTTGAACTGCTCCACACCATGCAAGTGACACACCCTCCATGTCTTTTCATATATTCCTCGCCGCCTAAAATTGAAAAGTAAACGTTTTTTTTTCATTTGATAGGATTGTTGGATAATGTAGAGGACTAAGACTGCGGTGAAACCCAATATATTTATAATATTATTAAACCTAATTAATTCGTTTTCAGGTTTGTGAGGACATATTGTTTTGTTTTGTATCCGGTGCAACATATGTGCATCTTGCTAGTATTCTACAATCAATTCAGTACTCTTCACATCCTTTTAGTTCTCTATTGCTAATATGCTAGTACTTTCCATCTCTGCTAGAAAGCTAAACTTTACACTTGGGCCCTTTCTTTCAATTATATGTTTTCGTGTTACGTTTACGTATAGCCACCCAATGAGTTTACTGGTCAATTAATTCTCACTAGAGTAATCCCTCCAAAATACAGAGGGAGCATTCTTACTCTTAGGCACTCTGGATTGTTAGAGAACGTATCCGACACCATTCTCAGTGCTGATCTCCAATCCTGGTGGGAATACCATTAACATCTATCTCATGGTGGGAATTCGTTCATTATCGACTTGAGTTGTTCATTGCACATTTATTTGCAGATGAAGGGTTAGTTATACGTCTAGGATATTCGTTACTGGCTGTTCTGCCTTTAAAATACATTTTGCTGAGTACTAGTTTATCAATATCCAAGTTTCTATGTTTTCCCTTTTGCTTTTTAAGGAAAAAACTAGTGTTTGCTCTAATTGTCATATCATCAGAAGTGTTCATACATTGTCTATGCGCTAACACTTGATGAATAACCTTGTCTGATATACTTCATGTCGAAATAGAGGCCACTACCATGTGTGTAGTACTTGGTGTCTGTCTGATTGAAAGTCCACCTACTACATTTTCTTGTTTGCGAATGTGAAGTTTCATTACATTGTTAATGAAAAGTTTGTCTGAAAACTTCAACGCATCTTTTTCTGGAATCAATCATTTGCTCTCTTGTTTGTCAGGAAGCGCTTATTCGGTATGATCAACGACCAACCAACTGTGCTTGAATCATTGTCTGAACGTAAGCATGGAAGGGATAATAAATCTGGCGTTGAGAATAGTGGCAAATCCAGACACTCGGTGAAGGTACTTAGCCAATGTTTCTATTAGGTTTCTCATACCAGAACATTATTATCCAGCTGTTTTTGTGGAGCTTCCACGAATTGAATTATTATATTGTTATGCAGCGAGCAAATAATGACATGCAGACAAAGAACTCGAGGCCAGCGGTTGTTGATGATGCCTACGAGGATGACGATGAACACAGCGAAACCCTTTGTGGAACCTGTGGCGGTCGCTACAACGCTAGCGAGTTCTGGATCGGGTGTGACATTTGTGAGCGGTGGTTCCACGGCAAGTGCGTGAGGATAACTCCGGCGAAAGCGGAGCACATAAAGCACTACAAATGCCCTGACTGCAGCTCCAAGAAAAGCAGGCAATAAAACCATGTTACTGCTGGCCCGCTATTGCTGACTCAGCTGATCAATGAAACAATACTCTTCTCTCCTAGTCCAGGTTTGCAGCAGATGTGAATTGCCCATCGATATTGCGCACTGCCGTGCTAGATGTTGGAAAGATATACATGATAGTTGGTTTTATAAACTGGTCAATTGATGATGTTGTTGTTCCTTGAGATATGGATGCTGTTCATTGTAGCCTTAACTTTAGAAGAAATTTGTTCGTGCCATCTTGTTTTGGTATCTAATTTCATTGTCTTTTTTATTTTCTAAATATGTGTCTACACATTGTTTTGGTTGTGATTCACCCTGAAGGGTTTGAGGGGTGGAGAACTGCTTGCTGTGGTGACCCTCAAACTAGGGATAATGGATGGGTTTAGCAGTTGTGTTAGTTAACTCACTGCCGACTTCAATATGTTAGTTCTGGAAATGCAGGTCTGTAGACATTGTCCGCGAAGATGTTTGCTCTGTGCATCGAGATGACAACTCATCATCCTCTTGAACTAGTCTTATGTTGCTACAGAGAAAATGGATTTCTGTCGCTAAAACACACCAGTTTACGCAAGCCACTTAAATTGATGATGTGTCTTTATTAAGCTGTTAAAGGATTTCTAGTCAAGTCGGATTCCATGTTTTGAAGAAACGACAATACATCGGATCATTTTGCCGGATTCCAGATACCAGTGGACCATAACATTCCAAGACTTGTCACTCTCGCTGACGAAGGTTGCGTACATCTTGTAGCTCAACCTCCTCTACTCCTCCAAATCATCCTTGTTCCGGTTGACTTCTTGTTGCTATCATTTCTCGTTTGGGCGGTTGGATTTGTTTCTCGCTGTTCCTCTGCTTGCGTTTCTTGCATAGGTTGACCGGCCTCGAGGGCAGCGATGGGATCGGTGAAGGACGGTGGTGAGCACCGGCGGGGAGCGACATCGGAGACGACGCTCGAGGAGAGCCTTCTTTCCCAGGAAGCGGCGGCGAGGAGCGGGACGGGGAGGAAATGGGAGAAGACGTACCTGGACGTGCTGGGCGTGTGCTGCTCGGCGGAGGTCGCGCTCGTGGACAGGCTGCTGGCGCCGCTCGACGGCGTGAGGGTGGTGTCCGTCGTTGTCCCCTCCCGGACCGTCATCGTCGAGCATGACCCCGACGCCGTCTCGCAGTCCCGCATCGGTAACCGACTACCATCCCCTCCCGATCTTCCTCCAAAATTATGAAACTTCTCCGAAAAAGCTTACGAATGTCAATTTTTCTTGCCCGCAATGGATCAGTCAAGGTCCTGAACGGGGCAGGCCTGGAGGCCTCGGTGCGAGCCTACGGCAGCAGCGGGATCATCAGCCGGTGGCCCAGCCCGTACATCGTCGCCTGCGGCGTCCTCCTCCTCGGGTCTTGCTTCAGGTGGCTCCTGCCTCCCCTGCAGTGGCTGGCCCTCGGCGCGGCCTGCGCGGGCGCTCCCCCGATGCTTCTCCGGGCGTTCGCCGCCGCCAGCAGGCTCACGCTGGACATCAACATCCTCATGCTCATCGCTGTCGCTGGTGCAGTCGCTGTCAAGGACTACACGGAGGCAGGACTGATCGTCTTCCTCTTCACCACTGCAGAATGGCTGGAGACACTGGCTTGCACGAAGGTACGATACGATAAGTCCTCAGTTCAGACATCTCGCGCTCGAATTCAGTTAGTCTCTTTCGTAACACACTTTGATTGAATGATGTCAGGCCAGCGCCGGGATGTCTTCGCTGATGAGCATGATCCCGCCGAAGGCAGTCCTCGCTGAGACGGGCGAGGTTGTCAACGTGCGCGACATCCGCGTGGGCGCCGTCATCGCGGTGAGGGCCGGCGAGGTGGTTCCGGTGGACGGCGTGGTGGTGGACGGGCAGAGTGAGGTCGACGAGAGGAGCCTCACCGGGGAGTCATACCCTGTGCCGAAGCAATCGCAGTCCGAGGTCTGGGCAGGGACGCTCAACTTGGACGGTAAAACATGCTTGTTTCTCGGTTGCATCTGAAAGGCAAGGACCTTCTTCTTCTTGTGGTGAGAGATGACCAAGACGACGCTGTGCTTGAGCTGCAGGTTACATTGCCGTGAGGACAAGTGCTCTTGCCGAGAACTCCACGGTGGCCAAGATGGAAAAGCTGGTGGAAGAGGCCCAGAACAGCAGGTCTAAGACGCAGCGGCTCATCGATTCCTGCGCAAAGTACTACACGCCAGGTACGGCGACGGCGTTCACCTTCAGAGTTCAGAGGTTAACGATGTTTCTGAATGTGTTTCTTGGCTGCGCAGCTGTGGTTATTCTGGGAGCAGGGGTGGCACTGCTGCCGCTGCTGCTGGGAGCAGGTGATCCGGAGCGATGGTTCAGGCTGGCACTGGTGCTGCTGGTGAGCGCGTGCCCGTGCGCGCTGGTGCTGTCGACGCCAGTGGCCACCTTCTGCGCTCTCCTCACGGCGGCCAGGATGGGGATCCTCGTCAAGGGAGGGGACATCCTCGAGTCGCTGGGCGAGATCACCGCCGTCGCCTTCGACAAGACGGGCACCATCACTAGAGGGGAGTTCAGCATCGACGCATTCCGTGTGGTTGGAGACAAAGTTCAGATGACCCATCTTCTCTACTGGTACGTTACACTTTCACTAACCTCTAGCTACCCATGAGGATACAGTTCATGGTTTTTCTCTCGCATGCAGGATTTCAAGCATCGAGAGCAAATCGAGCCACCCCATGGCAGCTGCACTCGTGGAGTACGCCCAGTCTAAATCTATCCAACCGAAGCCGGAAAACGTCGCTGAGTTTCGCATCCTCCCCGGGGAGGGAATCTACGGCGAGATAGACGGAAGACACGTCTACATTGGGAACAAGAGGGCATTGGCCAGGGGATCATGCCAAACAGGTAAGTCTATATACTTAGCACACACTGAACAAACGAAAGGTTCAGAAGAAGGAAAACTGATGATTCAACTCGATTTTGATTTCCAGTTCCAGAAAAGATGGATGATCTGAAAGGCGTGTCGATCGGCTACGTGATCTGCGACGAGGACCTCGTCGGCGTGTTTTCGCTCTCCGACGACTGCCGGACCGGCGCGGCCGAAGGGATTCGGGAGCTGAGATCCATGGGCATCACTTCAGTAATGCTCACGGGAGACAGCGCGGAGGCGGCCAGGCACGCGCAGGAGCAGCTCGGCGGCGTCCTGGAGGAGCTCCACTCCGAGCTCTTTCCCGAGGACAAGGTCCGGCTCGTGGGTGCACTGAAGGAGAGGGCCGGCCCGACGATGATGGTCGGCGACGGCATGAACGACGCCCCGGCGCTGGCAATGGCAGACGTGGGCGTCTCCATGGGCATCTCCGGCTCGGCGGCCGCGATGGAGACCAGCCATGCCACGCTCATGTCCAGCGACATCCTCAGAGTCCCTGATGCCGTCAGGCTCGGGAGGCGCGCCCGCCGTACCATCGCCGTCAACGTGGTGACGTCGGTGGCCGCGAAGGCCGCCGTCCTCGTGCTCGCCCTGGCGTGGCGTCCGGTGCTATGGGCGGCGGTGCTCGCCGACGTCGGCACGTGCCTGCTCGTCGTGCTCAACAGCATGCTGCTATTGGGAGAGGGGAACAGCCACAGAGGCCGCGGGAAGGAGGAGGCGTGCCGCGCCACGGCGAGGTCGTTGGACATGAGACTCGCCGCCCTTGCATCGAACGCGGCTGCCACCGCAAGTGTTGAGAGACCACTAGGCGGCGATACAGACTGTCACTGCTGTGAGAAGCAAAGCAAGTCTCATGAGCATTCGGTCGCCATCGACATACAAGCCGATGAGCACCACCGAGAAGAGCTGGGTGTGCGTCGGCGGCGAGTGGAGAAGTCACCACCGGGTCTGACCCTGCCGTGATGCCTACTCCTTCGAGCTGCGCCTCGCAAGGATGCTGCTCCGACCGGTGAAACTGGGAAGAGCGCAAGAAAATGGCGCTCGCTGATCTGGTGGTGAAGATAGTTATCAAGTGGCAGCATGCAGTGCAAGAGAAGAGAGTGTGGTGTCGCAAGGGAAGAGCTGATCTGCAAATTCAAACTGATGCATCGTGTAAAGTTGCCTACGTGTGCTAAAATCAAACGTGTGGTGTCGCAAGAGTAGTATGTATTGGCTCCGGTCGAATTCGATCGCCTTCACAGTTCACACTTAATTGCCACGTTGTCGCTAGAACGCCGGATTGGCGACGCCAAGCCCAAATGCATTGGTCAGAGCATCTCCAAGAGTTACCTATATTACGCAAAAACTGCTCTTTTAGGCATTGGGTGCAAAAATACAGCTCCAAGAGCTTACCTGAAAGTGGTCCCCTACTCAAAAAATTGTTCTTACCTAAATTCTAGCTGAGAATTGACATATTTGGAGATTCTAGGGCCAATACCCATCCTACCTAAAAAAACCAAACGCACTGCCACGTAAGCCGAAACCCGCGCGGGAGTGAAACTTCCGCGACCTCCCGTCCCGACCGCGGCCGACTCTGGTGCGCTGCTGTCGCCGGCGACCTTCGACGCACCACCCCAGCGCCATTCTCCACCCCCGCCGCCCTTTCTCCCGGCCGGAATCGCCCCCAAATCAGCCCGCCGGCGACCTCCGCATCTCCCCGACCTCCTGCCGCAGTCCGCCGATTAGAGCCGCCGACATCCAAGACCCGCCTCTCCAGACCTCCCCCATCGACCTCAGTGCCGTCCTCGTGCTCCTCATCGACGAATGCGAGCCGGCAAGCCCCCAATCTGCCGAATCATGGTCCGCTCCGACTGCCGTGCTCGTCGCCGATTCCGAGCGGGGCGGGGCGGCGGGAATTGAGGGCACGAAGAGGGAGAGCGACGGGGAGGGTGCGCGGCGGGGAGGGAGGCAGGGAGGGAGGCGCACGGAGATGGAGAGCGACGGGGATGGAGGCGCTGCGGAGAAGATGAAGGATGAGAGAGGAGAGAGGGGAAAAGAAAAAAAAACTTGTCCCACTGACATGTGGTTCCTAATTTGGGTATCCACTTTTAGGTAAGCTTGAAAAGCAAAAAAAATCTGGATACCCATATCCTCTCTCTCCTCTACCTATAATGGTTTTGGCTTACCTATTCTTGGAGATGCTTAGCCTCCAGAATGAGCCTCACCGTTGCAACAACGGACCACAAAGGGTTATAATAACGGGCGACATAAGAGGCAGGTGCCGACCTCGTTGCGAAGAGCTGCTAGAGTGATCTTCAGGTCCGACAATTAAGAGATGGTGATGATCATGAAACTATGGGAAATCCTAGGAAGAACCAAGGATGATCGAAATCCAATCCCGCAAAGCCAAAACCTCAGAGGTGGAGGACGGGAAGCTCGAGAAGAATGGCAAGATCAAGTGCAAGAGCGGTGAAAAAATGGGGTCATCAAGACAAGGCACAAGTTTGCTAAAATGGGGTCAACAAGACAAGGCAAAAGCCTGCTGGCGATGAGCGCCATTAGGAGTGCCTGATCTTTCTTTAGAGACGTTTTTTCCTCGATGTAACTTTCATGCAGGTAAGAGAAATGGTAACCTTTACAGTGTTTCGTTGAGGATGTTGCACGACGGTAAACACACCCAAAATTTCTCAGTGCTACATGTATCTAGTCCTATACCACTGAAGCACAATGTAATATAACTGCTCAAGTAAAGAGCTCCAACTGCCAAACTTCATAACCACAATTTCAGATCTCTCAGTACTCATGCATCAAGTTCTCAAGACATAGTTACACATAAATAACCTTTTAGCAGATAAACAAAATGATACTAAGGCTTTGAAATCACTCCACAGGTCCAAAGTGCATAAGCCATCACTACAGATTCAGAATTTAACTACACTTCAGAAGTTCAGAAGGGACTGAATACTTGGAATGGTCACTTGATAGGCATCAGGAGCAAAAGCAAACTTTAATAATATTGGTACAGCGTCTTCCAAAGCAACTTCGTTAGCAGTCTCTCTTGTTCTCCTCATCTACCAATAAACAGGAGCAGATGTATAAGCTTCATACAATCATCAAAAAATATTTTTCTTTGGATTCGTGGTGAAATTGCAACAACACAAGACAAATGGATGACTAAGTACTGTATATGGTTGGAGCTAATACATGAAGTAGCCTTCAGCCATAAAGAGCACAAAATATCAATGCTAAAGGACAGATCTCATACTGCATCACAATTGCTTCTCAGTAATCAGTTGATATAAGTGCTCTCCTCTAATCTCTCTAATTCTAAGCCTCTCAATTTTTCCAACAATTTCTTTTATAAGCTAATGCAAATAATAAACCACACATAATATGAAAAATGAAACTAAAACTAAAGAAGGTCCGAATTAAGCTGAGACAGATATTGCAGATTAAATGCTTAAGAGACAGTTCCATGCTTGCTTTCACTATGAATTGTCACGTGCTTGTTAGTTCAAATGTTGCAAATAAAATCAGCAGGAAACAAATATGGCAAATCATCTAACGAAAGCTAGATATTGAATTGGCATGTGACTAGAAGCATATATGGTTATTCACCCCTGAATATGGAAGGTGAAGACAAATGATACATTTTCAATACAAGAATCGATTTTTTTGCAACAACTGGAGATGGTAATTTTAACATAAAACCACTAACTAATAGTGTCAACTTGACTCATGGCCTCATGGGGGTAGTCGATCCACCGGTCGAGTAGTCGTCGATTATTCTTTGCTAGACTGGGTCTTTAGTCGAACGACTAATGAAAGGACCCACTTGTCAGTTATGCCATGGAGGCATGGAGCACAAGGATCTGACTGGTGTATGCTAATGGAAACCTGGCTCTTTGCACGACAGGCTTCATAACAAGCCGCCTCTCACCAGGCCGCCGGCGCCGCTCCTGAAGCTGTTGATGCTCTGCTCCACTCCTATGACTTCAAACTCTATTGTAGTATTAGTATTAGTAATTGGGTACTATGGTATTTTGTTGTAGCTACTGCTAGGCTACAAATCGTCAAGCACGGGCTGTTGATGCTCTGCTCCACTCCTATGACTTCAAACTCTATTGTAGTATTAGTAATTGGGTACTATGGTATTTTGTTGTAGCTACTGGTAGGCAACAAATCGTCAAGCACTACTCGTCACTAATCTATGAGTTTGTACCTTGAGACTCGGGTCGGCTCGGTGACTTGCAATCGTTGACATAAACCCAACAGAATAAGCTGAAATCTGATCAATAGCTAACATACCAGACTGTAACTTGAGCACAAATTGTATCAACCTAACCAATTCAGTCTGCAATATCCCTAGTGGTATATCTCGAATCTGGTCAAATAACAAGAAGAAACTTCCTTTTATTCCTTTCACGATGATGGGCAAACACAAAAAGGTGTGTTCAGAAAGGCTTCAGCAATCAGGAATACAATATGAATGCCATCTGCTCGCCCAATCAAGAATGAAAAAAAAACTAACCTACATTCGGAGGGAGAGAAGTTGGAAGGTCAGGAAGGGATGGAGAATGCCAGTGAGCACGGCGGCCACTGCTTCTCCCTGCGTGGTTCTACTGCTACTTCTTCTCACGAGGCGTTGCTGATGTTGGAAGTAGAGGCGCTGGCGCTGGCACTGGCACCACATGATTGGGGCTGGGAGGGTTTGCTCAGCATGGTCGAGATGATTACGTGAATTGTTTACACTGGGGAACTGGCTGGTATCGACTTTTAGTTACAGTGGAACTCGTTTACACGGGATTTGTCTACGGGCAACGCCAGGGTTATGGAATAACGGACAGAGAAGTGCCAACCAAACATGTTATGAATGTAAGCCACTAATATGACTATAAACTCTATATTGACAATCAGGGATACCAGTAGTATGGTCCTGAACAATATTTGCACTGTCACAAACTCACAAATAGAACTCTTAAACTGCTAACATTATTTAAAGGAAAAAATACAATATGCGTCTATGTAGCTATCGGCCAAAGAGTATTATCTTAATCAGTAATTGCAATAAATATTGGCAAATCAGTACTGCCAAATGTTCACCTAACAAATGATAATTCATGAGTGAACACTTAATGCACTATAACTTGCTGTGCAAATAATCTACTGAAACCAGAACCGTACAAAACAATATTTAGATAGGAGCATAAGTCATGAGATGCCTAATCCATATCATGTCCTTTGCCCTTGTTTCAGTTTTGCACGAACTACCTGCGCCCCACTACATGCACAAAAGTACACTTGGTATATGTCCAACCAAACTTCTAGATCATCTGCATGTCTGCACCTACCTAATCTTTCCAGATTTTTCTAAGCTGGATGGAATTTTGATTGGAGACATAAAGGTAGACTCACTTGCAGTACACTGCATAGAAGTAGGATAGTTTAATTGCTTGAAATTTCAAAAGTGACTTTCAGATTTTGTAAAGCACATTAACTCTGTTCGCATCAGGTAATATATTGCATATATCTACACAAGGAAACATAATAACAAAAGTCGAAGAAGAAAGGTATACCACATGAATGGGTTGACAACACCAAAGGGTTTAGCCCAGCAATCCTATAAATATGTTGGTCACCTCCTTCGTAGTGTCAGCTCGGCGAACATCCATCTTCATCTCAGCTACTCTTTGCTTCTTGATCTTGGATTCCAAAGCACAAGCCTTCTCATCAGCAATGAACTCAAATGCTCTTTTCAGTGTCTCCCCACATGGATGCTGGTCCTGGATGCTCTCCACATAAGAGGTAAGGTTGGGGTACAAGTTCTGCAGCTCATTCAACCTTTTGTTCATGTTTTTCACATTAGGATCTGTGTCCATTTTCTCTTCATGAGTTTCCCTATTTTTAAGCAGAGTAAGGGTGCCATCATTTTGAGTGACCGCCGTGGCCTCCTTTGGTCCGAGGCTCTCTGCATCTTTATCTTTCTTCTCTTTGTCAGACTTTCCACTCTTGCTCCTAACCAAAGTGCCACCGTTTTGAGCAGCAGTATTGGTGGTCTCCTTTGTAGTGCCAGTTTTTGCAGCAACGGTTTCCAATTCCTCCTTCTGATTTTGCCGCTTCTTACTCTTAACAGGAGCATCAGTAGTGGAAGCCTTCTTTGATAACCTGCCCTTGCTATCTCCGTCTACCTTCTCTTTGGTACTGGTGGCTTCCTTTGCTGTAACACCCTTTGAATGGTCATCTCCTTTCTCTTTGTTAGTCTGCCTCTTCTTGCTCTTTGAGGAAGCAACCTCGTTTGCCCTTTCTCCCCAGACTTGCTCCGAGAGATTGAACTTCCGGATGTCATCATCATTACCTGGCAGGGTGCCTGTGGTCGCTGCTTTCTTGGCAGTAATCTCATGTCTCTGCTTAAGCAGCCGAACCTTCTCATACATTTCGGACTTGCCACAGTTGTTTCTTTCAAGGCTGTCACCAACAGCAGCAATAAGGTCAGTGGCACTAGGCTGGGTGCCATTGGTCTTGATGTGGCTGACAAGAGCCTCCAGGATCTTGATCTCGTCCTCAGCTGTCCAGCGCTGTCTTGATGCGGGCTTCTCAGGCTTGCCGGACGGCGATTGATCCTTTTCCGGCAGGGCCGCCTTGTGCTTCTTGCCCTTGCGGGAGAGATCGGGCTCAGAAGGCGCCTTATCCGCCCCAGCCTTGGCCTTCTTGCCCTTGCCGGACAGAGTGGACTCAGGCGCCGCCTTCTCCACCTCGCCCTTGGCTTTCTTGGCTTTCTTGGCCTTAGCAGACGGAGCAGACTCAGCGGCCTGCCTCTTCTTCCCCGCCTCGGCTTTGGACGTCTTTGACGACTTCTTCTGTACGGGCACTGAGCTTTTCGACGAGCTACCGTCCTCCTCGTCGGCGACGGACTCGACTTTGGAAGGCGCAGCGGACGGCTTGGCGGGGGAGCGGTCGACCTCACGAATCTGGACTGCCTCGGCGTCATCTTCCGATTCGGAGGACTCGTCTCCGCCTCCATCCGATGAATCGGCGTCGGCCGCGACGGTGGAAGGGGGTTTAGGGTTTTGTGGGGCCTTTTGGGTTGCTGGGGTGGCTTCCGCCTCCTCCTCCTCGTCCTCCTCAGAGGAAGAAGAAGGCTCCTCGCGCGGAGGCGGCGGCGGTGGCGGCGACGTGCGGCGCTTGCGGGCCATCCTCGCCGTTAGGGTTTTGGGGCGGTGGGGAACGGGAACAGCGGCGAGGCGAAGAAGAAGGAATGTTTGGGGACTGGAGTGGAATGGGGGAAGGGGTGGCGATGCGGGTGAATGCGGACGTTTACGGGGCCGCGTGGAGGATTGAGATGCGGCACGGCCCGTGCGTTGCCCCATTTTTGTCCATTGCATCGAGAATGAGGGCTATAAAAAAATGGACTAGGCGTCGCCCGGATCTTTCCGTCCGATCCCCCGGTCGCCAGCCCGACACGTGTCCACTAAAAAAAGGCTAATTCCGCTTTTGCTATAAAACTCTCGCTTTTGTTACAAAACGTCCCGCTTTTGCTGCATTGTAGAAAAAACGGTTCGTACACAGAACATAAAAATAAAAAATGTGGTCTCGCCGGAGACCTCACCTGAGACCTCGCCGGAGACGTGGAAGCAAAAAGTTTATGCTATTGTAGCAACAAAAAAGTTTTATTGTAGCAAAATCAACTTCGCCGGAGACATCGCCGGAGACTCTCGCTGTAGACCTCACCGGAGACCTCGCCGGAGATATAGTAGCAATTTTTTTATCTATTGTAGCAAAACCAGATAACAATAATAGCAAAAATAAAGTTATATTGCAGCAACATCGTAAAAACTCTCGCGGCAAGATTCTCCGATTAGACTTATGATGCAAAACAACAGAGCAAAATTGTAGCAAAAAAAGTTCTTGCAATGCAAATTCACAGAACGTATGGTGCAAAAATTCAGACATTGACAAAACATGATAGCAAAAACATTATGCTATTTTAGCAAAACCACAAAACTAATGCAGCAAAAACAAAAATAAAAATTAATCGTAGCAAAAAATTCCGGCCAGGTCCTCCGAGCACCGCTCACCACCGATTGTAGCACCGACGACCTTCGATGGTAGCACCGTGCACCACCTATGGTAGCAATACCGCCCTTGCTTGGTAGCATAGGCGCCCACCAACGGAAAGCACCTCCGGCAGCATCCGGCGGGCTACTTGAAAGCATAAGAGCACATGGACCGGACGCGCCGGGGCCTTCGCCCTGCTGCTGCCCCGTGCGGCGCCCATGGCCGAGCCTCTGCAGGGCGCTGCTGCTCCGGCTGCAGAGCATCCCCGGCTATTCCCCTCGGGCGCTCGAGGTGAGGATGGAGACGACGTCGGGAGGAGCCGAGGACGACGCTGGGCGCAAAGCTCGTCGAGATGCAGGTGGCTCGGGCTGCTCGGGCACGGGCCGAGGACGACGCGGGAGATCGGGGAGCACGCACCCTTGCCTCCCCCACAGGCCGGGGATCGCCGGGCCCTCGGCGTGCACGTAAAGCTCCCGGAGCACGCACGCGACCTCGGTGTTCTCGCTCTAGGAAGCCGCAGCCACGCCGCCATCACTTGTAGCACTGGTGGCCACCGCTCGACGCACCGACAGCCGCCGCTCGAACTCGGGTCCGCAGCGGTTGAACTCCTGGTATCCTTGTGTTCCCCTTCACGCCATCCATAGGGGAAGCTGATGAGGAAGGGCGGCGGCGTGTGGGCGGGAGGCGAACGGCGGCGTGTGGGCGGGAGGAGAACGGCGGCACGTGGGCAGCAGCGGAGAAGCCGGCGCGCGGCGTGCGCTGCGAGCAGGAGGTAGACGAAGGATAGGAGATGGGGAATTTTTCTACGGTCGTAGACGATGGGAAGGGATAAGGAGGGGAAGGAAACACTCGTGTGGGCCAATAGAAGCCACGCGTCGCGTGATGGAGGCGGAGGACGCGGAGGTAACGATCCCTGTGTGATTACTATACTTTTCCATAAAAAATATCCCAAAATATTTTTTTTAGATAAAGAGTGTATATAAATATCGCGGAGATACAAATTACACCCAGCCTCTGCAACAACGCAATAGCCAAAGCCATTACGGATGCACACAGCCGAAAGACAATAAGAAGAAGAAATAAAAAAGAAAAGTCCCGCTACAGAGTTACAGTCCTTGCAGCAGCCGCACAACCACCACCAAGACACCACCTGATGTCCAAATCTTTAAATGCAACGCCTTCAAGAAGAACAGTGTCAGGCACAACCAATTAAGGCCAGACCTTGGGTTTTCACCCTGAAGATAATAGTCCCCGCTCTCAAAGCAATGTCTTCAGCAAGAGCATTGCCAGACACAACCAATTAAGGCCAGGCCTTGGATTTTCACCCTGAAAGGTAGGACTTTGAACTTCACCTGTGATGTTGCCCCCACTAACATGCCGCTGCTCCGCCTCCTGCAACTCCAAGCAAGTTCCTCATCGCCGCAGAACCTCCAATCGCCATTTGCTAGTCCTTTAATCTCAGCTTTAATTACATTCCCCGCATCTGACTACACCATGGATTTGCCCATGATGGCACAGAAGCAGAGCTTCACACCGCTCCCTCCGGCGCGACCGAATCCCTCCGCTCCAGCAATCTCTAGGCATTAGCCCATGAAACATCACCGGCGGAGCCTTCCGAAACTCGACACTCTTGCCAGATCAAGGTACCGGCGTCAAGCAGATCTTCGTCTTCTCGCGATTTGGAACCCTAGGACGACTACCTTTATTCTTCTTGCTCCGAGCCCACAGCCCCCACGCCGCCGGTCGGCTCCTGGCGATCAGAACGAGTGGGTCAACTCAGGCTCAAATCGAGCCATGGTTGGCCCCCAGATCGAGCGGCGATCTGGAAGCAGCAAACCCGCCGCCCCTGGATCCCGCGCCCTCCCTGGCCTCGTGCCTCGGCCACCCTGCAGCTTGCCGGCAAGCGCCGCCATGGCAGACGCCGCCGCCCAGCCGCCTGGTCTCCACCTGCGCCGCCTAGAGTCGGCCCCCCCGCGCGAAGGGGGCATGACGGGCCACGCCATCCCGCCCGGCGCGTCGAAGGACAGGCATGGCCTCCACCGCCGGCGCCGGAGGGAGAGGGCGGGCGGAGCTGCTCTGCGGTGGTGCGGGTCGCCTCCGGAGCCGCCGTCGCGCTGGCGGCCCGGGAGGGTTAGGGTTAGGGTTAGCATCCCAAAATATATTGATTGTTTGATTTGTAATACTCCGTATTAGATTGTACGGAAAATTTCCCCTAAGAAATCATTTGTGCTACTTTTTATAGGAAATCGGTCATTCACTCTAACCTCTAACCTTTGTTTACAATTGTTTGAATGAATCCAACAAAAATTGGTGCATACAAAATATTATAAAATTGAAGTGCACATAACATTGTAATTCTATGTCTTATCATACAAATCAAATAGGTCTCGGAAGAATGTGAATTCCAAAAAAGAAGAAAAAGAACGTGAACATGACCCATCTATAGTGTATAGCCAAGTCGGCAAGGAAACACATTGTTCATGAGTGACTTGCCTCTGTGAAGTCATCGGATCTCGTCGTCATGTGGAAGGTCTTGCCTTACCGGTTAGGTATGACTAGTCATCAACCCGTGCATCCGCACGGGTGCCCCATTATTGTTTGATGCTGTTTTTTGGTTATTCCCATGGTGAGAAGTGGTTATTTTTGCTGCGTGTATGGAATAGTAAGAAATGAAGAGTGACATTTTGTGTATATATGCAGGCTCCTTCAAAATTCCTGAGACTCGTGAAAGAAGTGATGAATAATGCATCTACATAGCAAGGTGCTTTATATGAAGATCATGTGACAACTTAAGCAAGAAAAAACGCATATGTTGAATACGCTTATTTCCTTTGTGGCATTAGTAAGAAATATAAGACTGTTTCATGGGCCATTTATCATGGATATTACGTATTCTTTTATGTGTCAACCATAGTTTTACATGTATACGTCGTTAGACCTTGTATTAATTAATTCAAACTGAAGTTAAATATAGATAGTTTTATGAAAGAATTATCCTCACATCTATTAATTCATATTATAGACGGTAACCTACATGGTTCTTGGCTAAAATGAAACCCATGCAAACTTTTTTCAAAACATACACCGATCTGGATGCCAAAACTATTACTGTTTTTGTAAGTATAACAGATAAGCAAGAAACATTTAAGAAGGTGTTGGCAATTATTTTTTCTATCATGAATGAAAAGGTGTGTGTTGTTTGCCATACCTAGGAAATTCTACTATATATAAAAGGGGGAAGAATCCACCCCTTCTCATTCGTCCACGTCGCGGGCTTTTCCTGGCCGTCCGATCCGCGCCACGGACGGCCAGGATGAAACCACGTCGCCCCCAGACCGCGTGCGCACTGTTCACATCGATTTTTAGCCAATCATAGCTTGCCACGTCACCCGGTCACGAAGCCGGTCACCGGGGCGCAGCCGGTTGCCCACCCGGTCGCACGACCATTTTTCAAAAAAACTCTCACGTTTTCCAAAATTCGCATGAATTCGACGGTCCTCACTGTGGGAGGACCTTTATGCAATTTCTTGAAAATCCTAGGACTTATTTGCAAAACAACAACGAGCTCTCCTCCCGCTCCCGCGACGCCGTGGTCGCCGCCGCCGCCGGCGCAAATCGCCGCCGCGCTGCTGCTCCCCGACCAAATCGGACGCGACGCCGAGGTCCGCCGGCGCGCCCTCTAGCTCCTCGCCGCGGATCGCCGTCCGGATGCCCTCATCGCGCCGGAGACGCTGCCGCCGTGTCCGCCGTCTTCCGCCGTCTTCCCGCAACGGCGCGGCCGCTCCGGCGACCAAGCCTGGGCGGCGCAGCCACGCACCGGTCGCCCGCGTCGAGGAGCTGCGAAGACGCCCAGCGGCGCGTGCCTGCGCTCGCCGGAGCGTCGCGCCCGGCCGCGGCGGCGCGCCCGTGCGCAGCCGGCAGTTCAGCCGCCGCTGACGTCATCCTGACGTCAGCCCTTCCATTTCTGAAAATTGTTAAATTCGAATAAATTTCATAAATTCATAACTTATTTATTTAAACTAAGAAAAATAAGAATAATATACCAAAAAAATCACAAAAATGAGACCTTCCTACTAATGCCATAATCACACATGTTCAAACAATTACATTGATGCCATTACACAAACAATATTGAATCCTAAATTTACAACATGGGTATGTTTCATAATCCCATTTAATTTGGCTATACATCTAGGATTGGACAAAATAAGTTAAGATGACATGTCATTCATGTATCTTTGCGTAAATTAAAATAACCTTTGCAAATTCTTTTCGAACTTCTTAAAACTATTTCAAATCTTGAAAAGTTTAAATAATGCATAGCATAAAATATGACAGGTGAAAACATTGAAAAATAGTTGTTCTAAACTTATTTTCAAAGCAAATGTAACCGGAACAAAACAAAACATTTCTGCGAAAAAACATGCTTCTAAACTTATTTTCGAAATAAATGTGACTGAAACAAAAAAAAAAATTTCTGACATAGATCATGCTTTACATAATTTAGAACACATTACAGATATTGTTGTAAGGTATTTAAACAATTTTCAAATACAAATAAATGCTACAATATCAGTAGCTTTAACTAGATCCACCAGAAAAATATGAAAGAGCATATCGGAACGCCTGCAAAAAAATGCTTGCTATCTATATTATACGACCAAATTTCAAGTTTGAATGTTCTAGGATTTAGAATGCCTTCCAGCTCAGAATATTAAGAGAACATTAAAAAGAATCAACATACAAATACAATGTGACTTTTAGCAACTTCAATATTTGAACAAAATGCATACAGGAAAGAAACCGAACAATCTTTTTTCCAACTTTGAAAATATAATTGAACTATTTGCAAAACTTCACATCTTCGACTTTACGAATCACCGTAATGCAAATCACGATGCAAAAAATACAGGAAAAATATTTCCCAAAATAAACGCCTCCAAAATATTCAATTTCTTTCTAAGTTCGAATATAAATTTAAAAATTTCACAAAACCTTAGACATTTTTGTTTACTAACTACAATCCTGCAAATCGTGCATACAAAATGCAAAAAAAAAAAGCCTCGAGCGACTATTTCTTCAAATTTAATCCCTACAGAAAAAACTAAAAAAATTTACATCCACGGGTGCGGTGAATGCCGCGCTCACTCCCCTAGTATTAAATAATGGAAGCACAACATTTTTTTGGACAAACTTCTTCATCATGCATTGATCCATCACCATATATACACCTGATGCTTAATGGTGTGCTTGCCCTTGGCCTAGACAATACTCTTCTTCATGGAGTCAAAAGTCAATAATGTTCCAGATCTATTTCCTTTGAGATTCCAGATTTTCAGCCTTTTGATGATGAAGCGGCAACAATGTTGCATATCACTTTCCCTGACACTCATATTCAATAGATATCCTGATGTTGAAGTTTTGTGATCGGACAGTACAATAGAGAGTAGCTTGATTAGAATCGCTGGAGATGTCGACACGACGCAAAGTGTCTTCCAAAATGTTGGATCTATGTTTTCTCTTTTCTAGATGCACCTGAAAATTTCAAGTTAGTGTACTTGTAGTAGTAAAGTAAAAGATACATGCAAAGCATGCCTGCAAAGGCTCAAATGGCAGGGATGGCTAAAATCTAAAATGTCGATTTGTTCTGAGAAAATGCAACATACGCTTCTCTCCAAATATTTATTCTAATGCAAAAATAAAAACCGCAAAAAATCTAACTTTCACGATCATAGCCTTGAATTTGTAAATGTCGAGCTTCCTACATTGGTACACGTGCTATAGTTCCTTCAAGTAAGATTTTGTCGGCCCAGTGAAATCCAGGGTGTGCTGGGCCTGTCCTCTACGGCCCTCGACACTTGATGGCCAATTTTCATTAAGGACCAAGCCTACGGCTTGGAGAGCCTCGCGAGGCGAATTGCCTCGCGAGGGCTTTGGAGGCAGCAGAGGCCTGCGGAGGCCCTCTCACTGTGCCCCCTCTTCAAGGTGATCTCCCCTGGAGAGAGGTCAACGCCGAATTCTCTACAGGGCATCCAAGCCCTCGTGGAGATCGCTTCGCTGCAAAGCAACCTCTGCAGAGCGCACATGGGCTCTGCAGCGGCCGCAGAGTGACGCGCGCCTCTGCGCGCGGTGACGACGACGCCGCAGTTGCCATTTTGGTGATTAAAGGGGTCAACAAAGCTGTTCATCCGCACCGGACTACAAGGTTTCCTCTTTGGTGATAAGGGGACCGGCCGGCGCTACGCTCCACGGCCAACGTCACCGTGGGCACCCCCACGTTCCTCTGCGGCCCCAGCTGGCCGTCCTGCATGGACGGTGGTACTCTGCCACAGGCATCAGCTTTACGCCCATGGACCGCGTCCATGGACAGCCGGGCTGCGGTGCACCACGCTCCACCTTCTGCCGCCACGTGATAGCCCTTCCGTAGCGCAAGCGCAGGGAGGGAGCCGGGGCGCCTATAAAAGGAGAGGAGCAGCACCGTAGCAAAGGATCGCATTCTCATTCCAGCATAGCCACTTACGCGCAAGGAAGAAGAAGACCACAGCTTCCCTTCCTTGTGTACACCATTGCCAAAAGAGAGCCCTCGGCAAGCTCATTGTACTGTAACCTCTACAAGCAGTGCAATACAGACAAGCAGGAGTAGCGGTGTTACCTCCACACGAGGGCCGTGAACCTGGGTACGGGCTGGTGTTCATCTCTGTCGTGATGTCCCTCCACTTGCTCGACGAGCACCGTCGCCGTGCAGGTTGAGGGTTGTTTGACCAACGTGTTCAGCCCCTTACACGAACTCTCTTCGTGAGCTTGACTATCCCTGTTTCGTGGGAGTCATTCTCCGACAATTGGCGCGCCAGGTAGGGGGCTGAGGCGCGTCTTCAACCTTCACGACCTCTGCACCATGGCGGACACTCGCGCAGCTCGCGCCACCCGGCGGGCGTCAGGCAGGGCAACCACCGAGCCCGCTGCCAACACCACCAACCCTCGCGGCCGTCCCCGTGCCAGCCGCGCCACGGGGCGCAACACCGCTGAACCGCGTGTGGAGCACCCCGAGGACGACGACGGCCACCACGACGACCGCTTCGACGAAGACGTCGACCACGGGCACGGCGAGGACGCTGAGTCCTCGCATCCGTCCCAGCGCCACAGCGCCTCCACTCTTGGGCGTCCAGCGCCCAGCCCAAACACCGCGCTGCTCATGGCCGCGGAGCTCTTCCGCTACCGCCCCACAGCTGAGGCGCACGACAACTGGCTCGGCCGCCTCCAGCACCTCGTCGACATTGCGGCGGCACCGCGCGCTGCAGCTCCGGCGTCGCGCTCTCTGGTGCACCACAACTCCGGACGCGCTGGAACCACCGCGCATGGCGCACCTCCGCCGCCGCCTCCGCCAGGTCCGCCTCCAGCTGCGGCGCACAAGGCCGCATCCCACGCGTCTTCGCCGCGCGATTGCCAAATCGTGCAGCGGACACCCCCAGACGCGCGGGTGGAAATGGAGCGCCAGAAGGACCTCCAGAAGCGCATCGTCGAGGAAATCGGCCAAGCAGGGCGACAGAACCGCCGTGCTCTTCAGGGTGGCATCGCCTCGTACGCCACAGGATGCGCGGCCTTCACCCGCAACCTGCGTCGCGTCGTCTGGCCACAGAAGTTCAGGCCTGACCTACCCAAGGGCTACGACGGCACGAACAACCCCATCGAGTTCTTGCAGCTCTACACCACCTCCATCCAAGCTGCGGGGGGAGACGACAAGGTCATGGCCAACTGGTTCTCCCACGCTCTCAAGGATTCCGCCTTGTCGTGGCTCCTGAACCTTCCCGAGGATTCCATTGACTCGTGGGAGGAGCTCTGCCAGCAGTTCGTTGCGAACTTCAAGGGCACGTACGAGCGCGCCCTCACCTACAACGACCTGCGAGCTGTGCGCCAGAAGCCTGGCGAGACCCTCCGCAGGTACATCCAGCGCTTCAGCCAAGTCCGCAACAAATCCCGAACATCCCGGACTCGCACGTCATTGCGGCCTTCAGAGAGGGCGTCACCAACCACAGGATGCTCGAGAAGCTCGGCATCCATGATACCCTCCTCCGTGGTGAAGCTCTTCGACATCGCAGACAAGTGCGCCAAGGCAGAAGAAGGGCTCCTCTTCGTCAAGGTGGGCTCGACAGACGACCCTGTCGAGGGATCCAAGACCCAGAAGAGGCGTGACGAGATAAAGCGCAAGCCTACCGCAGTCCTGGCAGCTGAACCCGACGCCAAGCATGTTCGCGAGGACTCCCAGAGGCTGGCGAGAAAAAGGTGGACAACCGCCCGTTCTGCATCTACCACAACAGGCGCGGCCATGCGACGGAGAACTGCTATGACCTCAAGCAGCTGAGCAAGAAGCGTGAGCAAGAAGAAGGCAGCGGTGGCCGCGGCAGAGGCCGTGGTTACCGCAAAGGTGGACGCAAGGGCAACTTCCAGAGGCCCAGGGAACTCAGGCGAATGCCGCCGAGAAAAACAACAATCTTCCCGACGAAGAGCCTGGAGGCTACCAGGCCCCCAAGGGTGCCATGGCATGCATCCTCGGCGGATCCCAGGCGCCCAAGTCGAACAACCAGTTCAAGCAGTTCGCTCGCGAGCTCAACGCAGCGCTTCCCGGGGTCGAGACGTCCCGCCCCCTCAAGTGGTCCCAGTACACCATCGCCTTCGACGCCAAAGATCACCCCAAGTCTACCAAGACTGTGGGCACCTCCCGTTGGTGTGCACCCCCACCATCAACAACATCGCCGTCGGCAAGACGCTCATTGATGGGGGTGCAGGCCTGAACGTCATCTCTGTCGAGACCTTCGAGACGCTTCAAGTGCCCTACGAGTGGCTCATGCCCTCCAGGCCCTTCACCGGGGTCACCAGCGGCTCAATCTCGCCTCTGGGGCAAGTGAGGCTCGCGGTCACTTTGGCACGCAGGAGAACTACCGCACCGAGCTAATTGACTTCGACGTCGCGCACATTGGCCTGCCCTACAACGCCATCCTCGGCTACCCCGCCCTCGCGAAGTTCATGGCCGTCACGCACCACGCCTACAACATGGTCAAGATCCCTGGCAGCGGTGGCACCATCACCATACGTGGTCACGTACAGGACGCCACGCGCGCTGTCGAGATCGCCTACAAGGCCGCTGCCATGGCATTCCCGCTGACGAGGACATGGAGCCTCTCGAGAGGCCCAAGAAGAAGAAACAGCTGTTCACTCAAGAGCAAGCATCTACAAAGAAGGTGTCGCTGAGCACCAGCGGCTCGGGGGCTGAGGGCTCGGGGGCTAGCGTCACCATAGGCGCTGGCTTGCCTCCCAAATAGGAAAGCGCGCTCGTCGCCTTCCTTCGGGCAAATTCTGACATGTTCGCATGGACTCCGTCAGAAATGTCCGGTGTACCAAGGGAGGTGATCGAGCACCACTTAGCCGTGTGTCCAGACGCACGCCCTGTAAAGCAGAAAGCGCGGAAACAAGCCCCCGAGAAGCAAGCGTTCATCATCAAAGAAGTAGAGAAGCTGAAAGCAGCAGACATCATTCGAGAAGTTGCCCACCCCACTTGGCTCTCCAACGGTGTGGTTGTCCCAAAACCCAATGGAGGAGGCCGGCTCTGCATCGACTACACAGACGTAAACAAGGCCTGCCCCAAGGATCCATACCCCATGCCAAGGATAGACCAGATTGTGGACTCCACCGCCGGCTGTGATCTCCTCTGTTTCCTGGATGCCTTCTCAGGCTACCACCAGATCAAAATGGCCAAGGAAGACGAGGAGAAAACAGCATTTCTCACCCCTTGTGGTGTGTATTGCTACACTTGCATGCCCTTTGGCCTGAAAAATGCCGGCGCCACCTTCCAGAGGCTCATGAGGATCGCCTTGGGGGCTCAGATGGGAAGAAATGCAGAAGCTTATGTCGACGACATCGTGGTCAAGTCTCGCGAGGGAGACACTCTCTTGAAGGATCTCGAGGAAACCTTTGCCAGCCTGCGCAAGGTGAACATCAAGTTAAACCCCGCCAAGTGCGTCTTCGGGGTGCCTTCAGGCAAGCTCCTCGGGTTCCTCGTGTCCCACCGCGGCATAGAAGCAAACCCTGACAAGATCAAGGCTATAGAAGACATGCAGCCACCTCGCCGCCTCAAGGACATGCAGCGCCTAGCAGGATGCATGGCCAGCTTAGGCCGCTTCATCTCCAAGTTCGGCGAGAGAGCCTTGCCATTTTTCAAGATCATGAAGAAATCCGGCACCTTCAAGTGGACTCCAGAGGCCGACAAGCATTTGAGGACTTGAAGAAATACTTGGCTAGCTCACCAGTCATGGTAGCCCCCAGGGCGGCGAGCATCTGAAGCTGTAAAATTCATCAGAAGCCTGGTCTGTCGTTTTGGTGTGCCAAATCGCATCATCACCGACAATGGCTCACAATTCACCAGCGGCATCTTCAGGGCCTACTGCGAGAGCCTCGGCACCAAGCTCTGCTTTGCCTCGGTGGCTCACCCACAGAGCAACGGCCAAGCCGAGCGAGCAAATGCTGAGGTCCTCAAGGGCCTCAAGACAAGAAGCTTCAATCGCCTGAAGGGCTACGGCAAGGGCTGGATAGACGAACTCCCGTCCGTGCTCTGGTCCATCCGCACGAACCCACGAAGCCCACTGGTGAGACGCCATTTGCCCTCGTGTATGGAGCTGAAGCAGTCCTCCCCACAGAGATCAAGCATGGATCCGCACGGGTCCTTGCCTTCAACGAGGACGATCAAGCAGACCTCCACAGCGACGACCTGCTGCTCCTTGACGGGTTGCGCCGCCGTGCCGCCCTCAGGGCAGCCAAGTACCAGCAAGACCTGCGACGCTACCACAGCCGCCACATACGTCCACGCACTCTCGAGACAGGCGACCTCGTCCTCAGGAGAATCCTCTCCAGGGAAGGTCTCCACAAGCTCTCGCCCATGTGGGAAGGCCCCTACAGGGTCTCACACATCGCCAGGCCTGGCGCGGTACGCCTCGAAACGGAGGACGGCATCCCGGTCAAGAATCCATGGAACATCGCGCATCTACGCAAGTTCTACCCGTGATCATAGTCACGCCAGACATTTTTTGTCTCTAGAGGGAAGCACACAACTTCACCTCCAAGCTTCACAAAAGCTTCTCCTCCCGAGGGCCAGCCCCTCTGAGCTCTCCTGATAACGTGCCGCCGCAGGCCGTGAAGAGTCTCAGCCACTGAATGTGGTCCCCATGCCTCGACATGGAAAACTTTATCTTGGTAACACCAAGTGTAATGAACCAATTCGTTTCTCAATGAAACATTGCGCTGAGGCGCCGCTATGTAATATTTTTTGGTGAGTTTTTACCTTTCATCATCTTAGTTCATTTCGCGCTCATATTCTTCCCCATGCGCACCTCGCGAGCGGGGGCTGAGTACGGTGACTGTGCCTCAAGAGCACCCCAACAGCACCGCAAAATCCAAGGATCCGAGCTCTAACACGTGAGCACGCTCTCACGCCTGTTACCTCCTCAAAGAGCTCTGGCCTATGGGCTTGCTCCCAAACACGCCACCTCACCAAAGGACCTTGGTACTTACTCTCCTCGCGAGATACTCATGAGGAAGCCTATAAGCGCGCATGAGTGTTTACTACCATGTGCTTGCTTTGGGTTTGCCTCTCTAACCAATACAGGGAACAAGAGTCCTCCCCAAGGTCGAGAAGCCACGCTCTAACCTCTAGAGGGAAGCGCACCATCAGGGAAACCAACGCCCCACCAGGGAAGCCAACGCCCTCTACGAGGCCAAAGTCTCGCCAAGCTAAGTCTAGCGCTCGCGCCCCTCAGGAGTTTTTCCTCCCTCTCACGAGCACCTGTCGTCCCTCGAGCGGGTTTTTTCTCTCTCACACTCCATGGACTGCTTGTGCGTCAAAGGGGGGCCCTCGAGCACCGCGACTCGAGAGCCCTTACCTCTCCAAGCCTTAAACACCCCCGGCCTTGCCGAGTCACGCTCCGGCATACCGCAGCGGCGGTGTCATAGCGCAAAGAGATGGGTCCTGACGACGTAGAGCGAAGAAAGACATGGAACAGGGATAAAAGGCCCATCGAGGGGCACACACACATAATAGCGTACGATCAAAGTGTCTTACAAGCCAGAATGGTTTAAAACAAGTCTTAAAACAAAGATAGTTGCGCCTCAAGCGCATCTGGTTGCAGGAGCAGCCTAGGCAGGGGCATCGCCGTCATGATCCTCCTCAGCCTCCTCTTCAGCCGGCTTTAGCACCTTCCTCCTCCTCAGCGGCCTGCTCCGTCTCGACCCTCTTGAAGCGGTCGACGTAGTCGTTGACCTCCTCCCGAACCAAGTTGGAGAGGTCCTGAGCTTGGTCCGCCTCGACGGGCTCGGTCACCGACTCGAAGTCGAAGCTGGGGTAAAGGCGCTGGAGGTTGGCGAAGACGCGGTCGATCGCCACCGTCAGAGCTTGCGGCACTCTCATCAACGACGTCGCCAAGTTCCGCCACAGGGCCCTCGAGCGCGGTGAAGAGCTGATCGAAGTAGGCGAGGTATGTGGCGGCGTCAGCGTTCCCATGAACGGGAACCGCAGGGGCATCCACTCCTAGCTGCCCCGCGAGAGTGTTCCCCCGGGTCACCAAGGACTTGAACATGCGCTCCCGCTGCTGCGTCAAGACCCGCGCCGCCTGCACGCTGTGCTCAGCCTCTGCAGCACGCTCCACAGCAGGGCCCACCTGCGCGTTCAGCTCCTTCATATCAGCCATCAGGGAGGCGAGGTCTTGATCTGCACGTTCGCGAGCCTCTTCCGCGCGGCGACGACCATCTCTGGCGCGCCTCAACTGGGAGTTCAGGTTGGCGTTTTGATGCTCCAGCTGAACGATGCGGGCATTGTCATCTGCACGCTTCTTCTTGAAGCGGTCCTCCTGCTTCTTGAATTTCCCAGCATAATCTTCGGCGACGGCAGCGCGGTATTCTTTCTGCTTGGCGGCGGCATCCTTCTCAGCCTCTTCCTTCCTCGCGGCGAGCTTTCGGTTGGACTTCTCCACAAGCTTTTTGTGCCTGGCCACCTCCTCACCATGCTTGCCTATGGCCTCGGCCAGATTGCCCTCCCGCGCCTCAAGATCTGCGCGCTGCGTGGACAGCTCCCTGTCAGCCTGCAGTTGCTGCTCCTCGCGCTTGAGCACCTCCGCCTCGCGCGCCGCCAGTGCTTGCTCCGGGCGTCCAAAGACACGCGGTGTTGGTCCAAAGATTTTCGCGTAGCCTCCGACTCCGCAGCGAATTTCCCCTCGCGGTCAGCAAGCTCTTGGCGCTGAGCGGCCAGCGTGGTCTCGAGGGCCGCGCGCTCTGAGGCTGCAGCTTGGCGCTCCGCCACGGCCGCCTCGCGATCTTCTGCAGCGGCCTGGCGCTCTGCCTGGAGTGGCTCCAGGGTCTCTTGAGCCTCGCGCACCGCGCTCTCGCGGACTTCCTTGGCGAAGCGCAGCGCCTCCTCTCGCTGCGCCTGCATGGCCTCGTTGTCGTGGCGACGGTGCTCCACGATCTCGAAGAAGCGGGTCCAGGCCTTCTCAAGTTCATCATACTCTCTGGCGAGCTCGGCCTCCTCGAGAGCGAGTTGGGCCTCCAGCCCGTCCAGTGCACCCCTCGCCAGGCGGAAGGTAGAGCTGCGGCGAGCGCCGCTCCAGCTCCTGCCCCCAGGACCAGAGCCCGCGAACTCCCACGAGACATGGAGGCTCCCTCGTGTGCACTAGTCTCAAGGGTGGGGGTCTCCGAGCTTGGGCCCGGGTCGACCCTGGCCTGGGGGCTGTGAAGCGAGCCCTCTCCGTCATTGGGGCCATGGGCTCCAGCACCGTCGTCTTCCATCGGCGCCTCCTCTCGAGCTTCAGGGGCTGGGGAAGACTGCCCAGCCACCGTGAGGTCCGCCGCCGCCGTGCCCGCTGCGGCCTCAGAAGAAGCCGCCGCCCCCTCAATATCTGCATTAGGCGGGGGCGGCGGAGGAACGTCTTTCTCCACCTCAGCGTCAGTGCCTTGGGGCGGAGGAGGAACGTTCTCCCCCATCTCGACGTCGGCGCCTCTCCTCGCCGGCGAGCCGCTCCCCGCCTCCTCCGTGGCGACCTCCTCTTGCTGCTCTGGTGGAGTGACAGGGCGTGGCGGTGTTGGCGTCCGCACCACCGCCTCCTCCTCGGGGCGCACCTCCGCGGTAGAAGACGAAGCAGCCGCCCCGGTCAGAGGCGCAACCACCACAGGCCCTGTAGCCTCTTCCACCACAGGCCCTGTAGCCTCTTCCGACACAGGCTTCGTGGCCTCCTCCACGACCGGCTCCGTGGCCTCAGTCACCACGGGCTTAGCAGCCTCTTCAGCTGAGGGCTCCACAGGCCCTCGACGGTTGCCGAGGCAAGGCCCCGCACCTCCGCGGCCTTGCGGAGCCTCCGGCGTTTTGCCGTCACCAAATCCCTGACAAACAAGCAAGAAAGGCCTTCAAGAGGGGAGCAAGAAAATTCTCGAAAGATGTGAAAACAGGGACCAATGCTTACCCAGATGTCTTGGCGCGGGAGTCAACCCACACCGTGGTGGACGACCGCCACGACCTCGACGATGCAGCTCCAGAGCCGGACCCCTCAGGAGCAGTCTCAGCTTTCCTCTTGAGAGGGGTGCCCACTGGGCTCTTGGCGGCCCTGTCGTGGAAAGCCTTGGAGCGGGGATCGCAGCGTCCCGCTGCGGCCTCCTCATCGCTGTCTTCCTCCCCCTCCGCGACCTGGCGCGAAGGGGCCACAAGGAAATCCTCGTCCCCGCTGGACGAAATCTCCAGAACTTCTCCCTCGGGAGGAGCAGGTCTCGAAGAGCTCGCCTCCCCTGCCGAGGGATTCGCCCCTCCACAGGTGACGCCCAGATCGGCGTCAGATGCGACGGGTGACTCCGAGGCCCAGTCCTCTTCCACCACGGGCGCCGCGGCCTCCTTCTTCTCCTCCCCTGCCAGGCCCTGAGGGGTGAACTCCGGCATCAGCTCCAGGATCGCGAGGCGCTTCTTCGGAGTAATCTGATGGAGGGGCCTCGCGAGCTCACTGCGCGGCACAGGAACCTCCGGGGCGGTGAAGAGGATGCCCATAATGGAAGCAATGACGTCGGGGGTGTGGGAGCTGCAATGCAGCCGCATCGGGTCCGCCGGGCCTGAATACATCCACATCGGCTTCGTGTGCTTCTGGAGAGGAGCAATACGGCGCCTCACGAAGTCTTCAGCAACCATCTGCCCCGTGAGGCCAGCTTCGCGGACGAGCTTCATGCGTGCGACCAAGTCAGCAATCTTCGGGCTTTGGAAGGTTGCACTCGACCAGTTCGAGTTCTTCAGCGGCGGCGCCTCAGGGACGTCGAAGAAGGAGTTCTGCGTCTTGGCGTCCACGAGGAACCACCGCTGGCGGAAATCGTCCACCTTCTTCGTCACCCGTGTGACGGGTTTGTCGCCATCCCAGGACATGGGGATGTAGATGCCTCCCATCCCATCCGCGATGCGGAAGGACACACAACCTGACCGCTCGCCAGGCGCCGTGGAGCGGAGCGCGTAGAAGCTCCGGAAGAAGGCCACGGAAGGCATCACCCCCAAATACGCCTCGCAAAGATATGCGAAAATGGCGAGGATCAAGATGGAGTTGGGGTGCAGATGCAGAAGTTGGATCTGATAGAAGGCCAGAACCTCCTCCAGGAAGGGGGAAAATGGCGGCACCAGACCAGCGAAAATGGTCTGGAAGAAAATGGGATACAGCCCCGCCGCGAGCTTGCCAAAGCGCGCCGCCTTGAGAACAGTGGCGCCGTGCTCGTTGTTCTTGCCTGCGGCCATCAGCCGGATCTTGTCCAGCGCCTCCGCCGTGTGGATGCGAGTCCCCACCAGCGCCGGCGCGAACTCGTCCTCCTGCTGCGCCTCGGCCGGTACGTTCGCCATTGCCGCCTTGTCCTTCTTGGGACCCATGGTCGAAGAAAGAAGGGCGGCGGAGAAGCTGGTGAAGGAGGAGGAGCGCCGGAGACACAGAAGCGCAGAAGTCAAGAGCGAGGAGACGGGCGCGCAAATGATGCAGTAACTGCTGCCTGAACCGGCGCTGCAGGCTTTATTCCCCTCAGAGCAGTTACCGAGACGTGGTGGGTCCCCCCACTACGCCCATCATCTCCGAGGAGAACGTGTCGTCGCGGCGTAACTGCCCTACACGTGTCTCAGGCCGGCCGGACACTTTGGGCCCATGACGATTCGCCTGCGTCCATTGGACTACATCGTGCCCATCATGGGCCCGGGGGCTACTGTCGGCCCAGTGAAATCCAGGGTGTGCTGGGCCTGTCCTCTACGGCCCTCGACACTTGATGGCCAATTTTCTAAGGACCAAGCCTACGGCTTGGAGAGCCTCGCGAGGCGAATTGCCTCGCGAGGGCTTTGGAGGCAGCAGAGGCCTGCGGAGGCCCTCTTCACTGCTGCCCCCTCTTCAAGGTAATCTCCCCTGGAGAGAGGTCAACGCCGAATTCTCTACAGGGCATCCAAGCCCTCGTGGAGATCGCTTCGCTGCAAAGCAACCTCTGCAGAGCGCACATGGGCTCTGCAGCGGCCGCAGAGTGACGCGCGCCTCTGCGCGCGGTGACGACGACGCCGCAGTTGCCATTTTGGTGATTAAAGGGGTCAACAAAGCTGCGCCATCCGCACCGGACTACAAGGTTTCCTCTTTGGTGATAAGGGGACCGGCCGGCGCTACGCTCCACGGCCAACGTCACCGTGGGCACCCCCACGTTCCTCTGCGGCCCCAGCTGGCCGTCCTGCATGGACGGTGGTTACTCTGCCACAGGCATCAGCTTTACGCCCATGGACCGCGTCCATGGACAGCCGGGCTGCGGTGCACCACGCTCCACCTTCTGCCGCCACGTGATAGCCCTTCCGTAGCGCAAGCGCAGGGAGGGAGCCCGGGGCGCCTATAAAAGGAGGAGGAGCAGCACCGTAGCAAAGGATCGCATTCTCATTCTAGCCTAGCCACTTACGCGCAAGGAAGAAGAAGACCACAGCTTCCCTTCCTGTGTACTCCATTGCCAAAAGAGAGCCTCGGCAAGCTCATTGTACTGTAACCTCTATAAGCAGTGCAATACAGACAAGCAGGAGTAGCGGTGTTACCTCCACACGAGGGCCGTGAACCTGGGTACGGGCTGGTGTTCATCTTTGTCGTGATGTCCCTCCTCTTGCTCGACGAGCACCGTCGCCGTGCAGGTTGAGGGTTGTTTGACCAACGCGTTCAGCCCCTTACACGAACTCTTTTCGTGAGCTTGACTATCCCTGTTTCGTGGGAGTCATTCTCCGACAGATTTCTTGGAGATTGAAACAACCGTAATGATTTGGATGGTGTAAACTAAAGTCAAGATAAATAGGATTTTGCGAACACAATAGTACAGTGAATATTTTGTTTGATAAAAACTGTGATAATATACTGTTCTTTGGAGATGTCGGACCGACCCCTATATGATACATGTTTTCGCTTTTCTCAAGATTCAGCATGAAAATTTATATAGAAAAAATGGATGGAAAGATTACAAATGGAATTAGGGGATGATATACTGTGTAAAATGAACTCATCAACTTGTTTTGAGAAAGTGTCACCTAAGCTTTCTCTGAAAAAAAATCCAATTCACCAATAAAACTGATGGAAACTCAAAATTGGAATTCAAATATGGTCAATTTTTTATTGAGACTGAAACAACCTTAATAATTTGGATGCTGCAAATTTATGTCTAGATAAATTGGCTGCTGTGAATAGAATAGCACAACAGAATCAGGAGTACGGCTATAAAATATTTTTTGTTGAAGATGTCCGGCCCGCAACATCTATTGTCTTCCCAAGTATTTGATATGCGTGTTAACTTATCAGGATTGAAGACTTGATTTTATAAGTTGTCTACGTACATTAGTATAGTAAAAGATATATGTTCAAAACATCGCTGGAAAACAGGAAAATTTAAATGGCATTACCGAAATGGCTATACTACAAACTTTGAAGCACCCATGTGTGTTCTAAGAAAGTTATGAGCAACCTTTTATGCAAATATAGAAGTTATGGAAAAGCTAATCTTAAATATAGGCTGAACTTGTAACCGTTGGGCTCCTCCTCTCATCTGCTTACGTCCCTGGTCCATACGGTGCTTACAGTAATACACGTGTGCTATAATTCATCAAGGAAGTTTTCTTTGAGACTGCAACCGTCAAAATAATTTGGGCACTACAGAGTGTCAAGAGAAATTGATGCTGCAAATGCAATAGAACAACACATATTTTCCTTGATAGAGACTGTTATATTATAATAATTTAACATGGGTGCAAAATAAGATTAGCCGAGATGCACAAAAGTGTATCAGAGAAATTAGTTATCGGAAGGAGCTATCAGGAAATTACCTGTAAAAGAATGGTATATAACTTCAGCACACTGCAGATCACGCCCTAATTAAATCTTATGAGGTGACCAGCAAGTAGGTACTAATAGCTTGAAGCTTAGTGAAGAGTATATGCCCCGTGGGGATAAAAAACCAAGCCTCCAGCATGCTTGCATGCATTGGTGTGCAAAAAATCACCCGGAGATGAGGCACCATGAATATATGCAATTGATTCGTCAGATCGAAGTTTAAGTGGAAACACCTGGTCACGCGCGACAATCAACATATTGAGCGGTGTATAGAGCTGATTAGGGGGAAAAATGAGTGCACTGCATACCTTGATACTGACAGGATTATTTGCAGATCGATCCAGCAATCTTGGCCGCTACGGCCACATGGCCTGGAAGATGATGGCGCCCTTTCCCATGCATCTTGCGCTGGTGTTAGCCGAGCAATTGGCGGATTCTCTGAACATAGCCTGGCGGCCGGACGTGTCGCCTCCCGCGAGATCGCACAGAATTGCAAATTACCGTGCCCTAACGAATCGACAGGAAAATAGGAGTCGTGCTGTAAATGGAACGCACCTACAAACACAAAATGTTGCTTTTATCATCTTGATGAGGAAACAAAAACACATTTATTCTTCATGTGCAAGTATATGGTCAATCGTCAAGATGGATTCAAACTTGTACCGGTATAAATATTTTGGAAATTGGTTACAATGCATTGATAGCAAGTTTAAATTCTCAGGGGTGAGGGTGGTAATCTTGATTTGGTCTTTTTCTATGTAGAAATACTATGGTGTTTGATAAAAAAATTGATCTCCTTTGCAAGTTGTCTGCTAGTGTATGCATTGGCCACTTCGTGGTGTTCTTCAGCGACAAAAAAAAAATCCGTAAATTATATAAGGTGGCGTGTACATGCAGTTAAATCAGGGGGTCAAGGATGTGTTTACCTAACATGGATGGCGATATATTCTTTGGATCTCGCCACCAAGCCAACATCTTAACAATTGGTGTACATTTTGCAATTAAAATAACAACTTTAGTCAACTTTTCACTAATTTATTTAATAGATATTTTGTATATGTGAATTATAGATAGGTACCCATGATTTTGAGAAAAAAGGGTATATATTTATACATATATGTCCTAGTATGGCTCCACCCATGCCCCCACCACCTTGGGTTCCATATTAGTCGTGTATTACTATTTATCGACGCGGATTTGGTGCCATGGGTGGTAGCGGTGCACGTGCTTAGAGCCGTTAGATGCAGTTCAGTGATTCGTGCTGCCGTTTCCTCCCATTCACGTCCGTTTGCCCTCCACTAAAGAACTCGTGTCCGGCTCCACACCAGCTGTCATTTACGAAAAAGGATAAAAAGCATCGTCGCCGACATGGAGACTTCCCGTTCCTCCTCTGTGCTCTGCGGCATGGGCGGGGAGTCGCCGTCGAAGTCGATGGCCTCCGCCCTATCTCCATTCCAGCCGACTGAGTGCAATCCGGCCGGACTCCGGGGCAGAGGCACTGAGGCAGGTATGCTCCCGCTGGGTTGCGGCAACGAATCAGGGATCGCTCATAGGCTCCCAGCGGGTTGCAACCTCCCCATCAATTCGCGGATACGGCGGCGCCGCTCCATATCCGGCGCCCCCTCCTCGCCGCCAACTTGGGCTGCAGCTTCTCGGCTAGTAGGGAGCTGGATAAGGGGGAGATGCGCGTAGTGGAAATGGCCGTACCGTCTGTGGCCGCCGGAATTTGGGGAAAAGGAGGCGTCGGGATGCGACTACCCCGATGTCTGCCCGAAGCGCCACCGCCGGCCGAGCTCCAATATTCAGAGCATGGAGTGCTCGTGGCTGGAGGTGGGGAGCCAAAATAAGGCGTGGTGGATCCAACAGAGGTTCTGCACGCCGCCGCTGGTGTCGGACGCGACGCTGCAGCCCCGAGCCAAAAAGGCTATGATTGGGTAACCTCAAAGGTATATTATAACCATAGTAGTTCAAGACTAGGAATCACACCTCTAAAGTAATAGAGAAATACAACCAGGATCCGCTCTAGTGTGGAGGTGTCCATTGACAAGTCTGCGCAGACAAAGTAATGATATGCAAATATCATGGGATACTTAAACATGGGTTAAAGAGTATTGGCATCATACCGGTAACAAGGATAATGTGACATAGTAAATGAAAGTTATCATATACGGTAATGTCATATATCTCGCCTTGGGTATTTGATGAGTATCGTGAAGGTGATAGGATAAACATGTTAATCAAGCAGGTTCAAAAGAGTGTCTTCGCATAACGGTAGCAGCTATACAGAAGGTCCAGGTTCTGACACTCGCAAGTGATTGGATAGGCATTTCCAATTATAGTTACACGTTATCGAACCTGTAGGGGTCACACACTTAAGGCGTCAAGGTCTGCTATATACGTAGTGGTTCCAATTATAGTATATTTTGTCGGCAGGCACTGGGTGTCTCGGATCATATAAATATGTTTGTATGATATGTGATTAATTCTGGGAATTAATTAGAAAAAACATTTATTGATTAAATATTAATTTATTTAATTAATAGGAAATTATTTAGGCCAATAAAAGGTGGCTGCCACGTGGGCCACATGGGCCCACATGGCAGCCGCACCACCACTTGGTGGTGGTGGGCCGAGTTGCCAGGAGGGGAGGCTCCCCCTCCAAACCGAACCCTAGTGGGCTTCGGCCCACGGGGGAAGGCGGCGGCGGCAGGTGGCTGAGACGAGGCCGGCCTGGGTGGGCCCCACCCACCCGAGGTCGGTGGCCAAGGCGGGCCCCACCCGCAAGTCGGTGGCTGAGGCGGGCCCCACCCGGGGTCGGCGGACGAGGAGAGGAGGCGGTGAGGGAGGGGAGTTGGAGTGGAACTCCAACTCCACCTTCCCTAGCCGAATTGGGCAAAGGGAAGTTTCCGCTTGTCCAAGTTGAGTTGGACTAGGAAAACTTTCCCCTTGTCCAAGCAACCCTGCCCCTTGGAGCTCCTTTATAAACCCCACCCCCTCCTCTTTTGGAGACACACAATAGATTTGAGATTTCTCCTCGGAGGCTCCCAAGGTCTAGATCTAATCTCTCTCCCTCTCTCCCATGTGTTGGGGTTCTCTCCACCATACTCATACCAATAGCGCTTAATCCTGGCACGGCGAAGCGCTGCTGGATCCTGACGGACGTACGTGTGCGAGCTCTCGGAGGGGTGAAACGTCATAGACGTTTGACCCTCACTCGTTTGGATCAAGAAGGCATACGAGGGATCGGCGACATTCTCACCGTCAGGCTTGACCGTGAGAATCTTCATCAGGCTTCATCGACATCGGCATCTACATCGACATCGTCACCGACAACTCTTCCGCAACTCGTTGTTGGTAACGTCAGTACTATCCTCTCATGTAACTACATAGATGTTCCTGGACGTTACGTAGGTCGGAAAATTTTAAATTCTGTTACGTAACCCAATAGTGGTATCAGAGCGATCTATGAGTAGGTACAGGTACGTACTAGAGCACATAAATCTATGCGGGCACCGCACAAGTTTGTGTGGGTATGTCAGAACTCTTCCAACATTCAGATTATTTATGTATGCTTCCCAATAAACTACTTAAGGATGGTTTTCGACGACATAGTTTGATCTTACGGACTTCTGGCAATCCGCGGACCTTCTGGCTGCTCCTAGTATGCTTGTTGGCGCTAACGAAGTGCTTCAGTAGCTCCGGGTCTTTCTATAGTTGGTCTCGTTTACTTGGTAGTGGAAAGGGCATGTGGACTAGGTCCACACGGGGGTCACGCGCACCAGTGAAGTTTAGAAGGGGAGCAGCAACGTGCTTGTAACGTTGGGTTGTCCTTCATCCCGCAATGTCAATCTAGCATCGTGAATAGTCATGCTTGGATACCTTACGTAGGCAGTGACAGTTTTACACGGTAAATCCCAAAAGCCTCGTAAAAATTGCAAACACAAAGGTTAGAGGACATGTAACTTGTTTTTGCAGGCATGTGATGTGATGTGATGTGGTATAGTCCTTTAATTTTATTCAGTTGTTGTATGAAATACCATCATATGTAATTCCAACCTGCGAGTTAGATTTAGAAGAAGCATGATGGGTGGAAACCACATGATTTCTATCTAAGGCCTGTGTGCCACATGTTATTTCGTTTCTTAGAAATAGGAGACGGACATGAAGATAGCGTCGTAGACCTCGACGACAAGGAGTGGAACAAATAAGGAGTTTCTTACATCCACATGGAAGACGAAGAGGACTATACTACATCACTTAATTGTGAAAGTTTATTTCTCTTTATTATTGCACTCTTTTTGGTTGCGCAGTAGTCGTGATTATTAGGGTGATTCCTCAAGAAAATATCAAGGAGATCGTGCTCCTCCAACTGTGGCACCGTCAAACCGGATGCTTGTCACCGTACGCCCTGTATCCAGGAGTAATGTGTGCCAAGGGTTCGGGAGGCGGGCACAAACTGTCCTAGCAGCATGAACGGTTGGTTGTCTTGACGTCCTGGCATTACTAGTTATGAGTTCGGAGCACTACATCGAAAGATGAACGAAAATCACGCAAGACTGCGGATTCCGAATCACTGATAAACTGATCATGAGGAATATCAGTTTCAGTGGGAACACACCATAGTTAAATCATATCATTTTAACATGTGCAAATTAATCATGAAAAAGAGTCTAAAAGGAATTTGCTATCATTATAGATTAAAGCCTGTCGACATTAACCTGCTTTGTAAAATGGAAACTTTAACTGTTAATGGTAAGAACTTTGTAGATTGGATCTGCTCCCTTAGAAGTAGACTTAGAGAAAATAGAAAGTTATATGTTCTAGATGCACCTTCCTCTGAATTGTCATGGAATGGCAATTATGTTCGTGATGAAAAAGCAGTCACTAGTAGGGAAACCCCTACCGCTGGCGAATTTTTTTAGCCTACCACTGGCGAACTCGGGTTCGCCAGCACAGACTGGCCAGTGGTAGTTGCTACCGCTGGCCGTCCCTGTGTCGCCAGTAGTACGAAACTGTATCGCTGGCGAACACGGTTTCCGACCGCCAGCGGTAGGTTCGCGTAGCACTAGCGACTGCCCACGACCGCCAGCGGTACGTCCTCCGCTCGCCAGCGGTACAGATGCGTGGGAGGACCTCGCCCGCCAGCGGTAGTTTACATGTTCGCCAGCGGTATATTTGGCGTTTTTTTGGAAAATTGTATTTCAGCTGTATATTCAGGTATATATGTATCAGGAATATACGTACAGACAGCAAACATAGTATAGATACATGATTAAGAAGTACAAACTGAAAAGTTATACAAATGTTTGACCAAATTAATATGTATCATACAAACGCAAACACATCACGATCGAGACCGTGTTTAGTAGTCTTCAATATTACAATAATTTAAAAGCTAAGTGTGTGAGCAGCACGCAATGACAAAGATGACAAAGAGAAGGGGATCACGGTGAAGTATCCGGTCGTTCTTCCTCTCTTCCGACCGCTAGCTTCCGCCTCCTCCTTGCTCATTCTTCATCTCTATACAGAAGACAGATAAAATATTAGGCAACGAATTAAATTGAGTGCATAAAAGATTTAATTAGACACAAATAAAGTAGGACTTAGACACAAATAAATAAGGGCAAACTCCAAACAAGATTCAAAAAAACTTATGCCTCATACGGAGAATATATTGGAAACACACAAACAATCCTGAGAGTTTTGTTGAACCAAGTAGGAGGCACAAAACTTGTATGTGTGCATAATACAAGGTTCAACAAACTCTCAGGATTATATAGTGTGCCACATCATTTAATCATCGACATGGTAAAAAAAATGAAGAAAACCAACTCATACATGTCAACTCGAAAGAATGCCTCATATAATAGATTGGACACACAAATTCAGGGATGGTGTGTGATACGTCTCCAACGTATCCATAATTTCTGATGTTCCATGCTTATTTTATACCAATTGTCACATGTTTTATATACACTTTATATCATTTTTATGCATTTTCTGGGACTAACCTATTACCAAGATGCCACGGTGCTAGTTCCTGTTTTCTGCTGTTTTGTATTCCAGAAAAGTTGGGGATGGTCATCTTGTCACAAACCCGTTTGGGGATCTTATCTTCCGACATGTGCTGGCTATTGGAGGCACCAACGGTTTTCTTGCTTTTCTTGAATCTTTTCTTAGGCTCCTTGGGATCGAGAGCCTGTTGCAAGGTATCATGGAGTGTGTCCTGGCTGAATCCGGCTTCCCCAGTAGCTTCTGGCAATGGTTGAGAATGGAAATATAGACGCTTGGAGCACTGAAGCTTCTCTCTTAGATCAGGCACGTGAGAATGCATTAGATCATGGTCATGTTGGTCAAGAGGCCCGTCGTTGAGGTAGAAGTCCATGGGGTCCTCGGGGATCAGGTGGAGCCGACCTGTCGACCGGTGTTAGTTGTGTTGGTTGTGGGGTGATGCTAGGAAGGTCTAAACGAAGCAGTGATTTTGGCCATGTCATCGGCCACGGCTAGCATTCATCGAGATTATACTCCCTTTCACCAGCGCTAGGTTAGATACTGCTGGGCGAACAGCAAAAACGTTTCGCCATCAGTACCATGCCCCCCCCAATCCAGCCCGTACCTGCATGTACCGCTGGCGATGTAGATTCTGTGTTTGCCAAGGCTGTGGTGTGCACCGCTGGCGAAGTCTGTTTCCTGTTCGCCAGTGGGTTTAGCACTGGCGGGCTCCAAACTTGGTTCGCCAGTGGTAGGCTGGCGGCAGTAGAGGGTTTCCTACTAGTGAGTAAGGGAATTAATGTTAACTTATATGGATAAACAATTGCACACTCACTTTGAGAAGGCGAGTGCATATGATGTACTCACAGAGCTGCATAGTTTATTCCAGGAGAGAGTCAAAATTGCATGTGACGCAATCACTAGACAGCTCTTAAGTTGAACATGAAGGGTTTGCTCAACGATCACTTGGCAAGGATGATTAATCTTAATCAAATGTTGGAAGATCTAGGTTTTCCAATGAATGCCCAAGCAAGTCGTACAGTATTGCTAATGTCACTACCACCGCCTTATGGCGGGTACATTCAAAATTCAAATTTGATTGGTAGTAACATAAGCATGGATGAGCTTACAAGGAAATTAATCATAGCGGAAGCCAAGATTAAAAACTGCAAAAGGGTTGGTTCATCCAACAAAGCATCACAAGATATGGAGGAAGGATATCTCAATATAGTGGAAGATTTAGGGATTGGAAATCCCAAAGTCATCAGTGTGTTAGATGTGTATTTAACCGGACCTCACAGTGATTCATGGATCTTCGACACCGGGTCTGTTGCACACATCTGCAACACGACGAGTGGTTTAAAAGATGTGATGAGGTTAAATCCAGGAGAAGTGTGCATGAGGGTTGGAAACTGTCGTGGGGTAGATAACACGGCAGATGCTACTTTGGGGTAGCTTGAGTTTTTGGGCAAGGTGACACTGGCGTCTGGGAGATTGTTTAGCATTGCGGGGGACACAGGTTTACCCAGGTTCGGCCTCTCCATTGGAGATAAAGACCTACTTCCTGCTATCTTATTATTAATCTTGGTCTCGATCTCGATAACCCGGCTACGACAACAGAGCCGGATCTCGATCTAGGTTACAAAGCTTGTGTGTCTCTCTCGATGGTTCTCTCGCCTAAAGCTTGGGATTATGAAAGACTTGCTAGCTATGGCTCAGGGGCCGGTTTATATAGATACCGGGCCCTCTGACCGCGTACACAATAGAGCCGGGTTCTACCCGAACTCCAAGTCCTATCCTAGCTCCTTTATTCTTCGTGCACTCCAAGTCTTGAACCGCCTCTTGTACCTTCCAGATTATCACCTTCCTTAACCGGGTCACCGCCAAGATGCCGGCCCAGAAACATAATCCGGCCCGTGCTGAGGGCGAACTGGCCTGACCGGGCCTCCCTCCTGGCGGATCACGTTTCCCTCTTCATGGGCCTACCGGGTTATTATCCCTCCATCAGTAGCCCCCAGGTTAACCAGGTAACCAGGTTGCCATGCTTTGCTTCCAACCTTGTGTCGCTTCCTTGATCAATGCTGGTACCCTGGCTTGCCGGGTTAACCGCCTGAAATACAAAAACAACAAATACATATAATGCACTATTTTATCTTTCTGCTTAACTGGGCCAGCTCTTCTTGGCGGGTCATACCGTAACTCGGCTTTCTCATACTAGGTCATATGTCTCCGGGTCTCTCACCCAACACTTAGCGAAAATCTCAACTCAACTGGACCACTTGCTAGTCATAACTGGAGTCAAAGAATATTCCTTTTGTCCTGTCTGTTTGTCGCTGGCTTCCCGGAGAAGATGCTTATCTTATCCGCTCACTTTTACCGCAATACCCCTAGGGTTTTCACCGTGGCTATAAATATCTGGCCACGACCCCCAGAGTAAATTTCCCCATTCTCACGTTCATCCCCTACCTCATGCTCGCGTCACTGCCACCGAAGCCGCCGGAACTCCGATCTTCAATCGCGCTCCTCAATCTCGTTCAATCTCCAAGGTAACCTCGATTCTTACTTTTATCCATTCCGCTCATCCGATTCCAACCTTTATTTCTTCTAGATTGGCTCCGTATTTCATTATTCACATCCGCATCTAAAACTAGGGTTCATAACGCCATTGTTGCGCTCTGTCCTCCTCCAGAGCTGAAATCCATGACGAAAGAGAAGATAAAATCTGGAGGGCCCCGCGCGGCCAAAAAGCTCGCAAAGAAACCCTCTGGTACTGCTGCTGGTGCATCTGGATCCGCGGCTCCCGCAGCCGCTCCAGTGAACTGGACAAGGTCCAGTGCGACCAAGACCACCCTTCAGTCTTTCGTGAACCGGGGCGAACTCCCGGCTCAGAACGAGATCCAGTGGCGCGCCCCTGGAGAGGAGATCCGCCCAAACCCCAAGGAAGGTGAAGTGGTAGCCTTCTTAGATCATGTCCTGCGCGGTTTCCGCCCGCCGGGTTCCCTGTTCTTTCGCCGGGTCTTAAAATACTACAGTCTTAGGCCACAAGACATAGGCCCCAACTCCATTCTCAACATTAGCAACTTTGTAGTTTTCTGCGAGGATTACTTACAAATAGCCCCCAGCCTTGAACTTTTCCTAGAATTTTTCTACTGCAACCCATCCTGCAAAGACAACCTTGGCCCTTACGGTGGAGTGGCGATCCAGCGCTGGAGGGAATGTGATTTCTCGGCTCTTGCTCTTGCCAGCCATCCAAAGGGATGGCAAAACACATATTTTTATTTCAAAGACACTTCACCCGAGTCAGATGATGCTCGTTACCCGGCTTTTCAGAACTCGGGCATGACCTACGAAGCAAAGATGAACAGCTACGCCACAGACGCAGACTGGGTCAAGCTCGAGCCCACGCTCCGCCGGGCCAAAGCCCTGCTCGCACATGGACTCAGGGGGACTGACCTGGTCAAGTGCTGGATCGGCTGGTTCATCCAGCCCCTCAGCATCAAGACCCGGCTCTTCCATGAATACACAGAAGAGACCACTGACGACATGCGTTATTCAGAGATCACTCTGCTGGATGACCAAATCGTGAAGAACGCCAAGAGGCTCCTTGGCGAAAAGAAGACTGATATTGCTATGAACGGGCTCGCCCCGTACAGTGCCAAAAACAAGCCTCCTACGGTAAAAAACTTGCCCTTACTTGTTTCTGTAAACTGTAACCCGGTACTTCTTGCAAACTGTTACTGATATTTCTTTTTCCAGGACTCCAAATGGTGGAGTGCAGATTACACCCCTACATCCTCTGCTGAAGAGGACACAGAAAGTGACGACCAAGAAGAAGAAGAAGAAGGTGAGCCAGACTCCATAGGCCGGCTCTTCCTCGAGCTGATTAACAACGAAGTCCCCAAAAAGGACACTTCTACTGATAACCCGGCTCTTCTCATTCCAGGCCCCAATGACCCGGCTCCGGATGTATTGCCGGGTCCACAAGCTGTTGCACCAACTCCTCAAAAGAGGACCCGAGCTGCAATTGCAAAGGTGCCATTTTCTCGTTCCTCAACTTGCATGATGAACTCATCTCAAACTCAAATACCAACACAGGAAAAGGAACTTGAGAAAGAAGCTGAAGCCAACAAGAAACCGCGGACCCGGTCCTCTGCAAGCCATGTCACTTTGAGCACAGGTATCCCTCCATGTTCTTTATCAAGCTGGGCCAAATCGATCCAGAAGACGCCCAGCAAAAAGTATCCTTTGGCTGGCAAAATCCGGGTCCCTAAACGTTCTCGTGTATCAGATTCTTCCTCGGATGCGGCTAGCACGCCCGAGGATTTCCTCATCAATACCGGGTTAGGACTACTCTCCTTTCTTTTCATTTTTCAACACTTTAATCTTTTCTGTAACTAAATTCACCTCTTTTCGCTTGCCAAAACCCTTGTCGGGTACCTCACCGGAGCCACCCTTGTAGCCACACCATGTTGCCACCATCTATCCAGACATGCTGGAGTAGGGCTGTTAGCCTTCGGGCGGCCTGAACCTGGGTAGATCGCTGTGTCCTTTGCTTGCTTTCCATACACGTCGAGATCGAGAGAGAGAGAGTGAGAGCTCGTCAGAGACCCCTCCGTGAGAGACGTTTCTAGCCTCCTTCGCGCCCCTACCGAATCTACAAAGGGGGTGCCCGTCATCCCCGGTGTCTGTCCTTCGAGACACGACATCTGGCGCGCTAGGTAGGGGGCGCAAGCGCTGATCTCGTCTTCACCAACTTGGAGATCTTCGTCAAGTTCTCTGTCAAGCATGCCACCCAAGAAGAAGCCCGAGGCTGCAACCTCCAAGGCCGTGTAACATCCAAAAAATATTAATCAGTATTATTATTCCAAAGATGAGAGCCAACAAAAACTTTTGCTTAATTATATGTGTTGATCTCATATTGTTGCTTGCGTTGTTTATTTCTTGCTAATTATGTGTTGCTTGCTCTAAATAAAGACATGAAGAAAAGAAGAGAAATAAAATAAAAAGCAAAGCAAGAAAATAATGTGATAAGTGTCACATAAAATTCTCCAAGTGAGAAATTGTTTTCCTTCACAATAAAATTCAGTGGAGTGGTAATGTAAACACTCCCATTTTATCCTTACTACTTTTCTCTCTCCAACAATATTTTGAATTAGTTTTAAAATTCAAAAGTAAAATTCAATTGGAAATAAATCAAAATACCATAACTAAAACTTTATGAACAAAAATGATTCAAAATATTTTATTTTTAAACGCCAAATTTTGTGAAGCTTCTGCATACCATGGGAAGGCTTCACAAATTTTCTTGAATTTTTATAAATAGATTTAGTGCCCTAAATATATTCGAGAAAAGCTTCTGGTTTGAAAAACAAATGAAAGAAAATAGAAAGAAGAAGAGCCAGGGGTTTTTGGCAAAAATGCCATCGTCTCCTACCCCTAGCTCCCTGTCGCCGTCGCCGTGTTGCCATGGTCGTCGTCGCCGTTCCCAGGCCCCCCAGGGCCCCCCTTGCTCGCGTTCGTCCACGCTCGTTGCCTCTGCACCCTCTGCTCGCGCTCGAGCACCTCTCTCGCCCCAACGCGAACCCTGTCCCCCGTTGCTCGCCGTGGAGAGCTCGGACGGCGCCGACCAAATTCGCCCCACCCGCTGCACCTCGACACGCACCCGTCACCATAGCTGCTCCCAGCTCGCTCCCGGACCCCTCAGACACCTCTTCCTTGAGCTGCTAGCACGCGTCGCCGAGGAATCGGGAAATCTCCCGCCGGAGGCGCCATGGACGCTGTCCGTGCGCTCCGTCCACGATACGCCGACCCCTGCCCTATTTAACCACCCCCACACCTCGCCACAGACACCACACCCACTCCACTCCCCTCTATGCCCCGCCAGGAGGGCGTGCACGCTGCCCGCGTCCTTCTGCGACCTCGCCGTGTCCGAGGTAGAAGGTGACCGCGGCCACGCCGTTAGGCTGCCCCATTTCCTTCCCCAACCCCTGCACCGTGTTGCTTTCTCTCCCCGCACTCACCCGAGCCCTTTTTGCCATCTATTCGTGCACAGACGCGCCGTGGAGCTTCGCCGGAGTTGCTGCCCGTACCCGAGGAAGTTCCGGAGCTCGCCGCCGACGAACCAGTCCACCCCAGCAAGTGCAACTCAGCCAGGAGCTTCCCCACGCAGCCGCCGTCGATCTGCATCATCTCCGCGACCTCCCGAGTCCACTAGGCGAGAGATCCTTCCACCTCGCCGTCGCCGGAGCCGCGACGCCGCCCGTTCTGGGTCGTCGCCGATGGACTCGATCACGAGCCGTTGGATCTAGAAATCCAAATAAATCAAACTCAATTGCTCTGGAAAGCTTATGAAAATGTTTAACCAACCCAATTGGATTCAATTCATTTAGATTAATAAATAAACAGTGATATTTAAAATGCCACAGAAGGTTTAACTTCTAAACTTGTTTGTTTCTGATACTCTGTTTGTCCAAATAATTCCAAACCAATTTTTTTAGCTTAGTACTGCCATATATTAGCTTCCCTAATTTTGGTAGAATTATTTGTGCATTATTAATTGTTTAGTATGAAGTTGAAGTTTGAACACCCTTCTGCACTAAAACATTTAAATATGTTTAATGGTTAACCCAAATGATTTAGGACCAATTTGTTAGATCACATTTGTTCATGTTTATTTACCCCTAAAAGGATTTAATTTTAGGAGCAACCGAACTTAATTGGTAGCTAAAACTTGATTATTAAGTTACTGGATTCAAACATTTGTGTAGGGAGTTTGGTAACTCAAATTAATCCAAACTCAATTGTGTTGTCTTCTACACATCAGTAGCTTTCTATAGAAATTTAGTTTGTATTTTTGTGACTAACAGAACTCAAGTTATGCAATTAAACATGAATAACTAGTTTCTGTCATAATTAAATAATGTTTAATTCAATTAATTTAAAACCCAATTGTATTGTTTGATATGTGCAGTAGCTATTTGTGATATTTATGATTGATATGTGGTGATGCTTGCTTGAGTAGTTTAGTGATTGTTTGTATTGCTTGTTTGACGTTTAGACGAGAACGTTGCCGGAGTCTACGAGGAGGGGGAATTCTCTGATCGTCAAGCACAAGAGCCCGAGAACTTTGCCGAGCAAGGCAAGCTACTTCACTGAGCTTGCATTTATTTACATCTATTTCGCCACAAAAAGTTATTCAAAAGTACCAATGATTTTGAAAACCTTTTACAAGTACATGAAAACTATTTTGCCACCTATGTACAAGTATAAGATAGTTGATATGAAATTATAGGATGGGAAAATAAATATTGTTTACTCAAAACTCCTTTGAAAATACTTGTGTGGTTATGGAATACCGAGATGTCGGTGTGGAAGTAAAGAAGTGGAGAATGGTGATGTTTATGAAAAATGCACATTGTGTCCTAGTACTATGACAACCAATCTTACCCTGTGCGACCACATCTACCCACATACGGGAAAGGGCGTAGTCATATAATTTGCTCATATTAGTATGGGATGCCTCAACAACGAGGATGACCTCGTTCCATGAGGGGATGGTTTGGTGACCTACCCCTGACCTGGGTCCTAACACGTTGGTGGGAGGATTGAAGGGTTCGCTCGCCGAGCAGAACTACGAGTCCTCGCACTTGGGGTTCCTGTTGGGGAATTAGCCTGAGTGTTGACGGAAGTTTCGTAGCGGCAGGGTCCTATACTACTAGCATGAGCAAAGGACAGGCTATGGTCGGCGGCTTACTTCGCATACACCTTGTATGGCGAGACGTGGCAGACACGATGAGTTGCCGGATGGATGTGGGAAAAGCGTGCTACCTCTGCAGAGTGTAAAACTATTCGAATAGCCGAGTCCTCGGATATGGACAGTTGGGAGGCTATCCTAGACCATGTGCAAGTTTTTGGAAAAGCTTTTAAGTTTAAAAGAAACTGAAATGGTAATGGTGTTACACAGCTATACCAAATGGAGTGGTATGAGTTGTTGAAATAAATGGACCATGGTGAGCCATGGTCAGAAAAAGAGGAGTTTTGGAGAAACAAAATGAAATGGTGACTTCTTTCAAAGATAGTTATTAAACTCTTCTTACCTTTTTCAATAAAGATATAGAGATGTTTTAAATAAATAAAAGTATGAAAGTAAGATAAAAACTAGTGCATACTCATGTTGGGGTAGTTTGCGAGTACATTCAAATGTACTCATATTGGTTTCGTCCCTGGCTATTGTCCTAGCCAGATTACGAGGAGGAGCACTACGCCGAGCAGGAGTATGGCGATTTCTACGCAAACTAAGGATCTCCACAAGTCAGCTGCCTGTCGGGTCGTCATCGTTAGAATATGATGTCTACTACGCCGTAGCTTCTGCTGATATTTTGGTTTGGCCCATGAAGGCACCTATGTAAGACTTGGTCTAAATGACCATTTATGTAAGACTTTTAATTCGGTATTGTAATGGATGTAAACTTTGGTATCCAATTCGGATTATGTGCAATGACAGACTGATCACGGGATCGTTGTGTTAAGCATAATCGGGTATTTCGGACAGCTAGTCCGGGGTCCCCACAGGCCGTCTCTCCCTCACGCACTCAGGCTTCTGCTGAGCGTCTTGCCACAGGCACACGACGCGAAGGGACGCCTCCCCCGCAACCTGCGGAGAAGACGGTGCCGGACGGCGCAGATGGACCCAACGCGACCCTGGCGGCGGATCCAAGGAAGCCTCGCTTCCCCACGCCTCCTTCCTGCCTCCTCCTCCTCCCTCTGGAGAGAAGAGCATCGGCAACGGAGCGGCCAAGGACGCCGGATGTCCCCAGCCTTCCAAGAGCAAGTCCTCTACGCCCACGCCTTCGGACGCTCAAGCTCGTCATGACGCCCTGGTAACCGCCAAGGCTCTGATGCAGTTTCCGCCCAGCGCCACCGACTCCAAGGTGTACCAGGCATGGAGGGCTCGCTTGGAGAAGCTCCTCGACTACGCCGACGGCGGGCCAACTCCTGCAGCTACCCAGGCTACCACCGTCAACAACCCAGGAGCTACGACCGCCAAGACGCGTGGACCACGGGCTCAGCCCCGTGGGGAACGACACGCAGAGACAGAACTGCCCCGAGCTGCTCCACCCATGGCCAACCGGTCACACCAAGACCAAGGCAAGGCCATCTCAGTTGGGTCTTCAACCTCAGAGGAGCATGACCTTCGTGATGACCTCAACAATCGCCAACGCGAAGACATGCGTACCCACATCGAACGCCGTCGAGAACGTCATCGCCGGGAGGACCACGACGACGTTGCGGAAGGCTGCAATGCCCTCGCACCCGAGATTCGTCGCTTTGACTGGCCCAAGAAGTTCAAGATCGACGTTCTTCGCTTCGACGGCACCACCAACCCCCGGGACTTCCTGCAGATCTACTCCCTCGCAGCAATGGTCGCCGGGGCAGACGAGATCATGATGGCCAATTGGTTCCCGCTGGCCTTGAAGGGAGATGCCCAGACCTGGCTTCTCAACCTCCCCAAGTGCTCCATCCACTCCTGGCGGGCACTGAAGGAGCAGTTCCTGGGGGCTTTCCAGGAAGGGTACGAGCCTCCGGGTACCCCGAGAGACCTGTACGACTTCAAGCAGCTCCCAGGTGAAACTCTTCGCAAGTACATCCAGCGCTTCACCCACAAGATGAACACGATTCCCTGCCTCAAGGACGAGGTGGTGGTCCAGTGCTTCAGCGCCAATGTCCGCAACCCCCGGATGCAAGAGAAGCTGAGCATCCACTGCGTGGAGACTGCCCGCAAGCTCTGGGAGCTCGCGGACCGCTGCGCGCGGGCGGAAGAAGGAGTGAGGGAAGAAGAACCTGAAGACAAGGCCACCTTCGCCAAGAACAAGAGGCGGGATGCTGGAACGGACAAGCGCGTCTTCGTCGCCGAGCCGCTCACGAAGAAGGTTAAGCCCGTCGCCGCTGAAGAAGAAGAGGGTGACCCCTGGAGTCACATCCACCCTGAGGGCAATCACCTGCTCAAGGACTGTCGCGTTCTCAGGAACCTCGCTCTACGAGAGCAGCATCGGGCTGACGGGGTCAGCCAGGACGGCTGCTACAACTGCGGAGTCGCCGGGCACATCGCTCGCGATTGCCCCACGGGTCGCCAAGGCGGAGGCGGCCGTGGCTGGTATCGTGGCGGTGGTCGCGGAGGCCGAGGAGGAGGGCGCGGCGGACAAGGCGGGCGCGAGCAAAACAACCAGGCAGCAGCCCAAGGCAATAACGGAGAAGCTCCCGCTGCTCCAGGAGGCAACGGTGGGCAATTCCAGGAGGTTGCCGGGGTCATCGGCTGCATTCATGGAGGGTCATATTTGCCCTCATCCAATGGCGCTGGCAAGAAGCTGGTGCGAGAGCTCAACGCAGTGGCTTTAGCTCCTTCGAAGCCCCTGGATTGGTCCAGCCAGGTCATCGCCTTCGATCTAGAGGACCATCCTTCTAACACTTCCGGGGTTGGGACCCTGCCTCTGATCGTGTCCCCGATCATCCACAACTACAAGGTCACCAAGATGCTGATCGACGGGGCTCTAGTCTCAACCTGCTAACGGCCAAGGTGCTGGCCATCCTGCAAATTCCGTTCTCTCGCCTCTCATACACTGGCGTCTTCCAAGGTGTGAACGGAGGCATCACGCGGCCCCTCGGGAAGATCACTCTTCCGGTCAGTTTGGGCGACCACAAGAACTTCCACATAGAGGATGTCGTCTTCGAAATCGCCGATACTCTGCTCCCGTACAACGGCATACTTGGCCGGCCTGCTCTGGCCAAGTTCATGGCCGTCTCCCACTTCGCCTACAACGTGCTGAAGATCCCAGCTCCGCTGGGAGTAATCAAGATCAAGGCCGACACGGACGACGCCATCTTCTGTGTTTGGAAGCTGAACCAGACGGTGGCGGCGACAACAGATGTCGCCCAAGACGAGATGGAGGAAGACCTCGAAGCGCACTCCGAGGAAGGAACTGACCCCGGGGGCTCGACGCGAACCTCCAACAAGAAGGTGTCGTTCCATGGCGACCCGCATGCAGCTGACCAAGAAGGTGGCACTGACCAGTGATGGAGTCCGCTCCATTACCATCGGTGCCCGCCTTACGGACAAATAGGAAAGCGCGCGTCGCCTTCCTTCGGGAAAACTCTGATGTCTTCGCATGGAATGCATCGGAGCTACCCGGCATACCAAGGGAGGTGATAGAGCACAAACTGGCGGTCAGCGCAGACGCGTGACCTGTGAAGCAAGTTCTCCGAAATCAGAGCAAGGAGAAGTTGGAGTTCATCGTTGCCGAAGTCGACAAGTTACTAGAAGCTGGCATCATACGCTTGGATCCTCACCCTCTCTGGGTGGCGAATCCAGTGGTGGTTCCCAAACCCTTAACACTCAAGTGGCGCCTCTGCATCGACTTCACCGACTTAAACAAAGCCTGTCCGAAGGATCCATTCCTCTGCCACGCATTGATCAAATCGTGGACTCCACAGCGGGGTGCGAGCTGTTATGCTTCTTGGATGCCTTCTCCGGGCACCATCAGATCTTGATGTCTGTCGAAGATCAAGAAAAGACGGCCTTCATCACTCCCAAGGGCTGCTACTGCTACACCCGAATGCCATTTGGCCTTCGGAACGCCGACGCTACCTTCCAGCGCGCAATGCAGGCATGCCTTGGGCCACAGCTGGGTCGCAATGCTGAAGCGTACATCGACGACATCGTGGTCAAGACACGGTACCAGGATTCTCTCATCCAGGACCTGCATGAGACGTTCGTGAACCTCCGCCGGGTCAATCTCAAACTCAACCCCGAGAAGTGTGTTTTCGGGGTACCATCAGGCAAGCTGTTGGGTTTCTTGGTTTCCCATCGGGGAATCGAGGCCAATCCAGACAAGATCAAAGCGATCGATCGCATGGAAGCACCCCGGTGGATCAAGGACGTGCAGCGCCTCAACGGGTGCATCACCGCACTCGGGCACTTCATCTCAAGGCTTGGGGAACGAGCTCTTCCGTTCTTCAAGTTACTCAAAAAAGAGGGCCCCGTCGACTCGACCCCTGAAGCCGAGGAAGCACTTCAATCCCTCAAGAGCTACCTCGCCAAGCCACCGATCTTGGTGGCCCCAACAGAGAATGAACCTCTGCTACTGTACATTGCTGCCACTAACCAAGTCGTAAGCGCGGTGCTGGTGGCAGAACGCGACGCTCCTCCCCGAAAGCCAAGCAAGATCAAGGGCAAGCGACTTGGGGATACGCTCCCGGGTCAGCCCAGCAAGAAAAAGGTGTCGGGTCCATCGGGGTCCGAGGACCTCGGCACTTCAGCGATCTCCACGGACGTTGGCAGTACTGAAGCGCTGGGGCTGAGCTGCCACTAGCTCAGGACGTCAACACCATGGAAGAACGAGCCCTACCAATAAGCGGCCACTCGCAAAGCGCAGTACCCGATCTAGTTCGTCAGCTCGGTCCTGCGCGATGCGCGGGAACGCTACACCATGATGCAGAAGCTTCTCCTAGCGATCCTTATCGCCTCTCGCAAGCTAAGACCGTACTTTGAAAGCCACCCGATCACTGTGGTGTCAAAGTACAATATGAGGAGCCCCCTGGAGAACCCGCTTGCCACAGGACGCATATCATGGTGGGCCATGGAGCTTCAAGGTTTCGGTCTCAAATTTGAGCACACGGACAACATCAAGAGCCAGGCACTGGCGGACTTCACAGCGGAATGGACCGAGACGGCATTCGAGGACCCGGAAGAGGAGACCTGCCTCCCGGGAAAGACAATTCCAGCGCCTGGACCATGCACTTTGATGGTTCTTTCTCCAAGAATCGAGGATGAGCCGGGGTTGTCCTGACATCGCCAACTGGCGAGCGCCTGAAGTACGTCGTCCAAATACATTTCCTCGGAGGCATTTCCAACAACACGATGGAATACGAGGGCTTGCTTGCTGGGCTTCGTGTAGCCATCAGCCTTGGCATCATGAAGATCATCGTCAAGGGTGACTCACAACTGGTCATCAAACAAGTCAACAAGGAGTACGCGTGCCCTCAAATGGCACCATATGTTGAGGAGGTTTGGAAGCTACAGCGACGCTTCGACAACTTCAGAGCCGTGTACATCTCGCGGGTGGACAACACAGTCACGGATGAGCTCTCACGACTGGCTTCGCAACGGAAGCCTGTCCCCCCCGGGATCTACATTGAGGTGCTCAAGCAGCCGTCGGTGCCCTCCGACAAAATCAGGACCAAGCCGGGGGCTGGTGACCTGTCTACCCCGGCAACTCAGGAAGCCAGCCCGGAAGTTCAAGACCTGGAGGTTCCTGCGATGGAGGAAACTTTGCTTCCCTCTTGTCAAATGGTGCTTCCAGTGGAGAGGAGCTGCCCGCCGTGGGCCCTGGACATCGTCAAGTACATGACTGAGCACACCCTCCCGGGTGACGACCATGACGCCGAGCGGGTGTCTCGCCAAGCCAAGCTCTACGTCCTGATCGACGGCGAACTCTACAGGTGGCGTGACAACGGGTCAAACTCCGCTGCATTCCGCAGGAGCAAGGCCAAGCGCTGCTGAAGGACATCCACGAGGGTACATGCTCCAGTCATGTAGCATCAAGGTCTCTGGCGGGGAAGGTCTTTCGGCACGGGTTCTACTGGCCAACAGTTCTCCACGACGCCGAGCAAATCGTCAAGACATGTGAAGCTTGCCAGCACTATGCAAAGGACATTCATCAGCCAACACAAGCCCTGCAGCCTATTCCAATCTCTTGGCCGTTCACGGTCTGGGGGCTGGACACAGTAGGCATGATCCCGAAGTCTGTCGGGGGACATGAGTATCTTTTTGTGGCAATTGACAAGTTCACCAAATGGGTGGAGGTGATGCCAGTGCCAAGACAGACGGCCCAAGCCGCCATCAAGTTCATCGAGGGGATCGTGTTCCGGTTCGGAGTGCCCAACAGAATCATCATGGACAATGGCACCCAGTTCACCAGTCGAGCCTTCCTCAACTTCTGCGAAGACATGGGCATCAAGGTGTGTTTTGCCTCGGTGTCCTATCCAAGATGCAATGGGCAAGTCGAGCGAGCTAATGCGGAGGTCCTCAAGGGTCTGAAAACCAAGGCCTTCGACAAACTGGAGAACCGGGGCAAGAACTGGATCGAGCATATGCCAAGTGTTCTTTGGTCGCTCAGGACCACGCCCAGCAGAGCCACTGGAGAAACACCTTTCTTCCTCGTCTATGGAGCAGAGGCAGTTCTACCGACAGAACTTAAGCATGGATCCCCCGGGTACTTGCTTATGATGAAGAGGCTCAAGTGGAGAGAAGGATTGATGACATCAATTTCCTGGAAGAGGTGCGGTGTCGAGCATCCCTGCGATCCGCTCGTTACCAACAAGCGCTCAGACGCTATCATGACCGTCATGTGCGAGCAAGGGCACTGGAGCCAGGAGACCTGGTCCTCCGAAAAAAGCAGAAACTTGATGGCATGAACAAGATGTCATCCAAGTGGGAAGGTCCGTATCGGGTGACGCATACCTGAGGCCTGGAGCAGTCTACCTGGAGGATGAGAAGGGCAGGCCGGAAGGCAACGCCTGGAACATCAAAAACCTCCGCAAATTCTACCCCTGATTACAAGCACAAATCGCAGATAGTTGTATCGACTAAGCACGCCTGAGGGGCTAGTGTTCTGTAATAGGGTGTAAGAATCGTCGCCAAGGAATAAAAGATAAGTTTTCAATTCCGTGAGCCTCAATTTTTGTCGTAAAATTGGTTACCCGGAACAACCCACAAGCAGGGGGCTGATATGTGCGGGTGGCTGACGGGTTGATCACGAGCACGCCTATCAGTAGGAGCTGCCTCCCAGTCATGCCATACTGCCGCAGAAAGGAGGAATTGGGCAGTGCTGTGCTTTAAAGCACATAAGCACAGAAATGCACAATCAACTTTGCTTGCGGTTTGCTTCGGGTAAACATTTTCACGACACGAAGAGAGGGTCCTTTCTTTTCCTACTGAAAGTTTGCTATGTGTAGCGCCTCCCCGGGACAGAAACCTGCGAAGGAAAGGTGGATAAGGAGATGGATACCGGGAGAGGCCTAGCAGATCAAGAGAGCGGCAAAAAACAGCTAAGTCTTTGCATTTGCATCCTGCATCTTAGGCATAATATCTCGCTTGGAGTAATATACTGTCAACCTGAGCATGCTTGACGGTCTATGAGAGCCTTTGCGGGGGCAATGCGTCCTCCCCTGTGAACGGTCCGTTTCCCTCTGGCCTAGTAACTGAGGCAGTGGAGTGAGTCCCCGGAAGGTATAGTGCTCCCAGGGGTATTACTACTGCAGCAGACAGTCAGAATACTTGTCACCTGAGGAGATCTCCTCATAAACTTGATGGCACGCTAGTGCAAAGGAAGATTAGGAAATGACCCCATGAGTTGAGCCTAGGACTGCATTCATATTTAAATTTTCAGAATTACATTCTCGCATTACATTAAACAAGCAGCCTATGAGCATATCTAGCCTATGCAACTAAGGCCAGTCTAGGCGCAATGGCTGGGCAGATCTGTTCGTTTCTTTTTGTTTGCCGAGTAAACTCTTCTCTTCCGGGGACGCCTGGAGGAGAAGGGGGACGCTCGTGCAAAGTCTTCAGGGGTTTCGAGGATCTGGAGGTCCCCGGGCAAACCCCGGGATATGCCGCTGCAAAGGGCATGGACGCAGTCTAGGAACTTGTCCATGATGGCTTCCTCTTCCTGAGACAAGAGGGAAAACATCAGAGGCATGAAGCCAGTTCCTGTTAGCAGAGCCAGACAAGGCTGAGAGAGGCCTCACCTCAAAAACATCATCAAGATCTCGAAGAAGTTCGAGCAATCTCGGGTTGTGTGCAGCCTCTTTCCATAGCTTCGCGACGATGGCGTCCTTCCGGTTCGCCACAGCTACTGACGCATCCATAGCCGCAGGACCTGCTATGTCCCCCACCGCGGTGACTACAGGGATTGTCGAGGGCGGAGGGCGATATCTACTCTGCCTCGAAAGGCAGACTCCGCCGTGGACACGTCAGAGGCCACCCCGGCATCTCCAGACATCGATTCCGTGCCGCCGGACATCGTCAACAGCTCGAAGCTTCGCTGAAGGGAGAAGTGGGGGCGAATGAAGGAAGCAGTGTGCAGAAAAGGCTGGGGGCTGTGGAGCTTTTATAGGTTCTTCACTCCCCACCTACCATTTGGCATTCTAAGTACCGCAGTAATGAGGACGCGTTTTGCAAAAATCCCGTTCTCATTCACCCAAAGTACAAGGCAAAGGACACGGAATGGAGACAAGGTCTTCTTCGACATGTACAAGAACTACAATGGGATCCTACTTTTTACAACAAAAGGTTCCACTCCCGGGGACCCGGGAGCACCACCGTACAATGGAAGGCGCTACTTCCAGAAGTACGTGGACGAGGCCGCGAAGAAGGAGGTGAAGGAGATCTTCAGCGTCTCCTTCCGGGCTTCCCGCGCCTTCAGAGCGAAGAACTCTCCTCCGCCTTGATGCTAGATGAGTTTTCCTCATCTTCATCCTCGTCGAAGGAGATGGAGCTGCCGCTGCTGCTGCTGCTCTCCCGGCAGCACTCTGCGCGTCCTCCGGAGACGTTGAAGATCTTCACGGAGAGCGTCGCGTCTCCGTCGTACAGGAACGTCACACTCTGCCCCCGGGTTAACCGCCGGGAGCGAGAGAATGACTTCCACCCATGGCCTAGGAGCATGGAGTCGTCGACGGCGTACTCTGCCCAGACCAGGAGGGGCCATTGGGGCAGCCTTCGACCTGCAGCCAGAAGCCGGAGGGTTTGCCCTCCACCAGAGCCATCGCGAAGGAGTCCGGAAGGCGCAAGCGACTGCGAAGCCGGCGGTCCTGATCCACCATGAACTCGAAGGGAGCGAAGCCCGTGTGGACTGAGCTCCTTGGAGGAGGAGCGACCCGACCACGGCCGTCGCGGCATCTTCTTCCTCGACTCCGGGATGCACCGCGGCCCCGGACAGGCGGTCCATCCTCCGCCGCAGCTGGAGAAGCACGTGGACGTCCTCTTCCCCTCCTCGTCGGTGCCATTGCAGCAGTGGTTTTGGTGGGATTGGGAAGCAGAAGACAAGAAAAGATAGATGAAGAACCAAGGATCTCGCCCTGCTTTTATAGCGCGAGCTGCTACCCCAGCGGTGGCCTCCTCGTTTCTTCCGTTACCAGGAATCGAGGAGGCCAGCTCAGTTATTCCCCTGAGCAGAATAACTCCAAGAAGACTGATAACCCACAAGTATAGGGTATCGCGTGTAGCCTTTTCGATAAGTAAGAGTGTCGAACCCAACGAGGAGCTAAAGTAGGATAAGTATTCTCTCAATTTCTATCAACCACTGATACAACTCTACGCACACTAAACGTTTACTTTATCTAGGAAATAATATATAGCAATCATACGGGTATGAGAGATAGTTTTGTAGGATAATAAATACAAGAAAGTAAAAGTTAGTGCTGCAGCAATAAAGTACACTAAGTAACCATATACTAACAGTACCATGAGTGTGGAAAAGTGGTGGTAATTATGGTGGCTTTGTCCAAGATTAATTAGTGAAGACATCTAGTTCATTGTCTTTGATGCAGTTTTCAATGTGGGAGAGGCTAAATATACATGCACTCCACTACTTGGGATTACAAGTACTATATGATTGGATTGTTAGTAAACATCTGTAAATACTAACAATGCATTAAGGTTTCCCCAACCATAGCCTTAAGTTTATGGTCCTCTTACTCCCATACGTGCAACTACCCGGTTTGAGTCCTTAGGTTTCTGTCACTCCGGCAGAACTACTCCCCTTCCTTTGCACATACTACTAACACTAGGGTGTTGATCCATGTGCGCACAAGTATAATGGACACCAAAGGACAGTACCATATCAACATACAACTCTAATGAACCAAAGACATTCAACGAAGCAATCAAAAAACAAATAAACTACATAAACATGACATAGATCATAGGATAAATATTATAGCATCAAACACCATGTTTACATAGGACGGTACAGAGGTTTGTGGGAGGATGAACCACTGAATACAAGGAGGAGATGGTGATGGAGATGGTGGTGAAGACGGCGGAGAGGGGCAGCGCAGTGCTGCGACGGCGCCGGCGGTGCGGGGAACTCCTTTCCCCGCCGCCGACAAGCTTGGGGAGCGCCACCCCTTAGCCTCCCTCCTTCATGGATCCATGGGGAGGCAAAAACGTGGCTTTTGGTGGCTGAAATTCGTGGGTGGAGGAGTCCTCCACGAGTTAGGTTTCCTTCCTTTATATATCTTCTCAGATTTCCGTCACCCCCATTTAGGGTTTCACCATATTGGGACTACAGGCCGCATCGGAACTCCGATTGGGCTGATCTCGGGCTTAAAATCACCGTATGGAAATTGCTGACAACTTTGCAAAGATAATGATACCCTTTTGACGTCATCTTTGAGGGTCAAACTGGCAAACTCCGAAAATAGTTTTGGGACAGATTTCAGCAAAATTTCAATTCGACGCCAACAAGGTTTCCTCTTGTATTCTTGATAATTCCTACACATCAAAGTGTAAAACAAGAACATTGTGCACTTTTGCAACTATTAATAGGTTAGTCCAAATAAATCATAAACTTAATATAAAAACAAGTGCCAAAGGCATAATATGAACATGAAACAATCAAAAATTATATATACGTTTTGGACGTATCAAAGACCAGGCGCCAGGGACCCACTTGTGACACCCCTCCCTGGCACATATCACCAGAGAGGAGGTCGCCCCGTGCGCCAGCCCAAGATATCTGGCCGCACGTCACGACAGTGCAACATCATGGAAATCATTACACAATTAGGCACTAGAAGTGCTACAAATGGTTTACAAGGCCATCGAGGCATTACAGAATATCTTGCCAAGCATGGCTCAGGACAGAGTTTAACTGGCAGCGGAAGACGACTAAGGCAATGGCTTGGAGCGGCTCCACTCCACAGGCATCTGGCTGGGCTACTGATCCTAGCACGCTTTTGCTCCATCTTCTGGCTAAGTCTGGCCACATGAAAAGCCAGTCTGAGTACAATGACGTACTCGCAAGTAACGTAACCCACCAGACATGAGCAGTCAGACAATCATGCAACAAGTTGTACATTGGAAATAAAATACTACACATGGCAAGTGTGTACTCTAGACAGACAAATATACAGTATAACATAAAGGTAGCATGGCATCACAAGCAAAACATGGCATAAGCAAACAACGGGGTATCGCCAGTGCAGTGTCCAAGCCAGGTGGGGTTGGACCGTGCACCGGCAATCAAACAAAGAGATTACCTGTGACGAGTAAATGAGTGTACCAATTGGTACCAAATAATACACAATAACACCTGTGATCACTGCTAGGCCCAATTGCCTCATCTTTTCACTCTGGGCATGCACGGTTGATGTTGGCTCAAGCCTAACTCTAGGCTCCCAACGATCACACCGCCATCCCATATCCTGGGTAACCACCAACATCTCAATGCAACATTCCCTGCATCATCTTATTTGTTCATTTAGTGAGATCAGGTCGTTTATTAATCCTTTCAAACAGATCTTAAGTTTAACCTCCTGACATGACAAAGACACACAGTGTGACCGACACTGAACAGTTGTTCCATATCCCAGGAACGAGGCTAGCTTGCTAGGTTGACACTCTCGAGAGGTTGCATTTCCAACTATCAGAGTGCACCCTACTCAGCCGGCACTTCAGGTTGTCATGCCAAAGTCGTACTGAGCAAAATACACTCACATGATGGTCCACTTGCTAAGACACTCTCCTGCACACACCCTATGCGCGTGGTACAACGGGCAAGTAAATCCGGCACATCCCCCGGCGCTACCGGGTATGCCTAGCTCCGGACTCCCTATCGCAGTCGAACCCGTGCCTGTCGACCTCTACCCTCGGACAGCACAACCGAATGACTGCGCCCAATGGATGGCACAAAAGGGGCTCAACAACCTACTAGGTCACGGTCCTCCATGAGACGACGATGGTCCTGCTTTCAAAGTTCAGATTAGTGGCACCATGGACTGACCCTATCGTTGTTTGGAGGGGTGTTTCATTTAATCCAGTTTCATTATAACAAGTCCAAACAACCGAGGATTAGTCCAGCATAACAATCACAATATCATAATAATATCATCAAACAACAAGTCATTAGCAACATAATATTCCAAGCAATAGTTTGTTTGTATTGACCGGGTGACTATGACGGTTCCTCCAGTCGGCGCCACCACGAATCAGTGTTACAGAATAAATAGCACAGTGGTTCAAGCGGATGACTATGGCGGTTCCTCCAGGCAGCGTCATCGTAAATCAATTACAAGTTGGTGAGGCATGTAGTTTCCAAAATGAACTGAAAAGCATTCATAAAAAAGAAAGCATCCATTCCACTTGAGGATTACCTCGACGTGGTGTCAGCAATCTTGGCAAAAAGAACCAAATGGAAAGCAAATGTCCCAAGCGTCGTAGTCCAGGCGGGCTACGCCAACCACATTTGACGGAGGGAGAAGAAGCAAATAACTCTTTTGGCAAATGCCCCCAACTCCGAGAATCATAAGACGACATTCGTCCGCTCCTCACCTCGGCGAAGAAGAAGAAGCAAACAAAGCCACGCAAGTGCGAGGCGAACAGTTATATAGTTTTCCCCACTCCGTTGACTGTGGCGGTTCCCCCAGTCCATCGCCTCGGGAATGGGAAGTGGTACCCCAGACACAACACCACAACTCTACGGAAAGTAGATGTCAAAGTCATGATATCTCATGACGCACAGTTTACAGATGATAGGCAACCGGATGCACAGATAAGTAACTATAAAATAATGCGACAATCTAAAATGCAACAAGGCATGCACATGAAATCATATCGACAGACAATAACATTGACTAGCAGGCACAACACAACAAGATAACTAGGCAGGGCCTCATAGCAAGTGGTTAGCTTGCCTGCGAAGATCGACACCGTTCGGCTCGGAGGGTCACGAACGTCACGATTTAGGGTCTCGGTTCGCCGGTACGGCGGGATACACCTATACACGCATACGTGGGTGCTGAGTATACAAGTATTTTACAAAAAGGTAAGACCAGTACCACTGGACAGATCCTTACAAACTAGGAATTTACAAATTTGAATCGACTAAAACGGAGCTACGGTTCAAAAGTTATTGACGTGCGACAGATAGCTATTTGGTGCTCACCAGGAAAAAGAAAAACAGATTCCGCGGAAAAAAACCACACGGGCAGCGCGACCTGGGCCGTCGCTGGGCCGTCGTGCGCTGCGCGCTGGGCGCTGCGTGCTTGGCCGGGCCACTGGCAAGCCGAGGCTGGGCCACGAGCTGCTGCTCTGCTGGGCTGGGCCAGTTGATTTGCTGGGTTGCTCGCTGGAAAAAAAACCCAGATCGAACGAATCGATTAGTTCCAGCTCGTTGACCTCCAGCTCTTCTTCTTCACGTACGGGGAGGCACGGGGAGGGCTCGGATGGCGGTCGCCGGACGCACGGGGAGGCCGGGAGGCGGCGGGGACGGGCACGCCGCGGTCCACCGCGCTCAGGGGAGGTCTCGGCCTGGAGGGGAGGGCCACCGCGACGTCGCCCTCGAGCTCTCCTAGCTCGGCCATGGCGGTGTCGAGCACGGGTAGCTCCGCCGCCGTGCTGCTCAGCCGCTCGGGGATGGCAGAGAGGTGGTCACCAGGAGAGGGGCTCGGGGATGGCTTTAGGCGGAAGGGAGAGGGCCGGGGAGCGTGCAAGCAAGCTCGGGTGAGCTTCGGCCCTCACGGCCATGGAGGAAGTTTTTGGTGTGGAGAGATTTTGTGGTGCTTTTTCCCGTGATCTTGCACTAGATGGGAGAGCAGGGGAGAGGGGAGAAGGGGAGGAGTGTCCAACCTTCGCTCGGGCTGCTCTGGGGTTCTCCTATATAGAGGGAGAGGAGGGAAACTTGATGGCACCGACGCCACCGGTGCACCAATGCACCAAACTTGCTCCACGAATTGATGGGGAGGATAGGGATGTCTCAGGTCCGAGCCAGGGGATCAGGGGAGTGCTTGGTCGCTGCGGGGTTGGTCTGGGTAGCGGGAACAGCAAGGGGGCCAGGGGAACAGGAGGAACGGGGATGTGCAGGACGCCGACAGTGCGCGCTCCGAACGCCACGAGTAGCATCGACGCGTTCCCGATGACTCGGGGCACCAAACGGAACACGGTTTACACCACTGGGTTCGTAACGACAAGAGGAACACAACCAAACAAAAATCCCACAGGGATTCTATACTTTGTAAAATAGATTTTCCAGAAAACCAAAAATACCGAAGGTGCTCGATGAAATGACAGGGGCCTTGCACATCTCGGAAAAATCCCCAAAAATTACCACTGAGTACTTGTGGCATAGGGAGGGTGTCTATGGAGTATGAGCTCAAATGGGTGTCCAGAAGTAGGGTTTTGACAAAGTGCCCACAAAATGGCATATTGGCATGATCAAGAGAAGATGATTTTTCCTGCATGATCTTGAGGTGGTATTCTGGATATGAGTGTCTAGGAACCATGTGGTCAAGGTGACCAAGTCTCATGGTCATAGGATTTGTCTAGGTATAGGTTTGCTTGAAGATTTCAAAAAGGCATGAAAATGGCCTTACAAAGGAAGTAGGTCAAAAGTTGCTCAAATGGGTTTGGCCCCAAAAGATGAAGTGCAGGGAATGCAAAAATATTCATCCCTGAATTTATCAGAATTTATGGAGATGCATAGCTTGACTCAAACATTTCTGGATCAGAAAGGGCAGTTTGGAAAATAGTGCCTAACTTGGAAATATTGCATTGGAGCATGCAATATTTTTGCATGGATTGTCTTTATATGCTAGGGGAGTCCTCTGGTATTTTTAGTGGAATTTTTCAAGCTATGGAAATAGGCATTCCTTTAGTAGGTGGAGAAAAGGGTTTAAAAGTTCGATAATTAGGGCTAGGGTTTTCGAGGGAAAACCTAAGCACCAAAATCATCACGGGTGATGGAGTGGTTCGTGGATCACTGGTAAAATCTTGAGGGAGAAATTCCCAAGTCAAATCATCTTCAAAAGATTTGAAGAAATAATTAGGAAAAGAGAAAAAGTTTTTCAGGTGTCATAAAACACCACTAAAATTAGGTTTAAATTTTCGGGGTGTGATGCATGTAAAATGCATACATGAACTTTGCACTTTATTCACTCATATTCTAATCATATTTGCATCATCTAAGGGTTATACCACTGTTATTTAATGATTTTAGGAAATAAAATAATTGTTTCCTAGTTTTCTGGAATTAACCCTGCGCAGACAGAAAACCCTATTTCTTTCCTTTTATGTTTCAGGGACCCAAACGTCGTCATAAAATTCTGGAAAAATACAGAGGTCATTATTTTGGAAGGAAGAAGACGTAGGAGCGAAGGAATCAAGCAAACGGAGCACGCAAGGCAAAAAGGGGTGGCCCACGCGGCCAGGTACAGTGCCCGCGTGGGACTACCCCGTTTGGGCCTCGTGGCTCCGCAGCCGTCGATCCTTTCTCCATCGCCTTCGTCTTGACCTAAAAACGCCTATATAAAAGGTCCCATGACGTTTCGCGAAAGGAGGCGGCGGAGAAACACAGAACCACGAAACAGAGAGACAGAAGGCTGCCACCGGAGAAGATCGGAGGGGGGAAACACCGCCGGAATCGCCTCCGGAGGGCTCCACCTCCCTCCGGCGTGTTCATCATCAACATCTACAGCAAGAACTTCTTCACCGTCATCACTTTGATGAAGGGGGAGTAGTCCACCCCCTGGACTAGGGTTTGTGGTGGTAACTTTTGTATCTCTCCTCTCTCTTGAGCTTCACTAATTAGTACCGTATGAGCTGCTGAACATGATTACGGTCATCTATGTAATACCTTTGTGGTGAATATTGTGGTGTGAGATGATTTGTTATGCATTTACCATTGTGTTGGAGCTTTTGTGATTTGTCATACTTTGAAGTATGATGTATGTGGGTACGGGATGGCCGATGTGACACGGCATAGGTATTGAGTGACACAGTACCGCCCAAAGTCCTTTATCTGAGGGTAAAAAGAAAGAGTATGATGTGGGAGTGAGAGAAACCACGCTAGCCTTACGAGGGTTGTTTGATGCATGCTTTGAGCTTTTAAGTTGAATCTTTTTGACCCAATTGAGTTTATGAGTAGGCATACAACATTATACACTTTCTGGACATCTCATATGAATTTTTGTTCAAGGATTATATGCAGCAAGAAACATATTTGTTTATCACTATTAATGCACCCCACAGAAAAGAAATGGGAGAAACGGTGTTTTGAAGTTTTTTCACAGGGATTGGAGGAGATGCACCAAGAGCTATCCAAGGATGGTGAAGACCATAAGCTTGGGGATGTGAAGACAACCCCACTGGACCTACACACTCTCGGTTTGCACACGTCCAACTTCTGTTTTTCGATCGAAACACTTTATCGCATAAACTTGGAGCGTCTTTTTGTTTGTTTTGGTTTGATTCTTTGAGAGACCACCACACTATCATTTATATATGGGAGAGCTACTGGAAATATGGGTTGAAATATGTTGGATGCTTTTATAAGATTGGGAAAAGGGATGTTTGAGTTGATTTTTAATGATACATATAGTTGCATGATTCATGAGCTTGTTAATGAGTAATAGTTTGCAAATTCTTTATCAAGAGCTATCACTTATTCATGTTTTGATGCTGATTGTTATTTTACATTGTTTAACATGGATTAGTTAGTTCTATGGACACTCATGCATGCATCTAGATGGTCAACTTTCTCCCTCTTGCTAGCCCAAAAATTCCAACAAGTAAAAACTTGTTTCCAACACCTTCAACCAAAGTTATTCCAGTGAGTCCACCATATCTACCTATTAGCTTTATGCTATTCGAGTATGTTTAACATGTTGTTTGTGTTATCTTACCTCTGAATGAAAATGTTTATGTTATTGATTGTGATGGAAAAAGTTGGTTATATAGCTCTCACGAACTTGATGCACATTTTACTATCATTGCAATAAATAAAACATGACCCATTGTGATTAAGATTATGATGCTAGTGGCTTGATAAATGTTCGAGGTTGGGAGTTAGCCCATATGTGCTGTCACATGCAAAGCTTTCAACATGCTCCTTCATCTCATTTAGTTGATATCATGTACTTTTGTTTATGGATGCCTATCATGGTGAAATGAGGTGGAAATGAAGTAGTTTAAATGAGTTTGTATAAATGGTTAGAGAGACGCCTGGGCCGCTAATCTAAGCCATGCATTATTCATGGTGGAAATTTACTTACATGCTATGGTGAATTATCTATGACACACCTTACAATAAAAAGCTATTCCAATGGTAAATAAAAAGGGTGTTGAGGTTTTCATCTTGTTTGTTTGTCTTGTCATTTTGATATGGGCTTGTTCCATATCCTGGGACAAGAGGTACCCCACTCTTGATGATACTATTATTACTTACAATGATATATAACTTGAACTTGCTTTGTTTCCTAAGTTGAGTAATCATGGTGTAGGTACTTGTATTCAAGGGGCATGAGACACCTAACCTTTACTTTTCAAGCACACTACTCATATTTGCTCTCACATTAAACTATAATCATTCAAGATGCTATGATAGGGGAATGAGAGCTTGACACCAAGTATTACCATATTGCAATCATTAACTTAAGTAGAGAGTTTGGAGGTTAGATGAAACTTATGCATGCTTTACCTCTACTCACTTATTCATCTTTCCAAAGTGTCCACCAAACATATTCAGATTTTCATCATCACTCTATGGACCACATGTATGCAAAAGTAAGAATGTCCATATTACTTGCTTCTATGTTATACTTTGTGAACTATCAATGAACATCCTTGTCTTGAATACTTGATATCACTTTATAAACTATCTTGCATATTGCTACTCCTTTGAAGAATGAATCATTTGACTTTATGTAGCAATTGTAATCATCTTTGATATCCATTGTTAGTAGTAAATTGCAAAGTCCATGTTAGTTTTATCACCTTCATACTCGAGGACGAGCATGGGTTAAGCTTGGGGATGTTGATGCATGTAAAATGCATACATGAACTTTGCACTTTATTCACTCATATTCTAATCATATTTGCATCATATAAGGGTTATACCACTGTTATTTAATGATTTTAGGAAATAAAATAATTGTTTCCTATTTTTATGGAATTAACCCTGCGCAGGCAGAAAACCCTATTTCTTTCCTTTTATGTTTCAGGGACCCAAACGTCGGCATAAAATTCTGGAAAAATACAGAGGTCATTATTTTGGAAGGAAGAAGACGTAGGAGCGAAGGAATCAAGCAAACGGAGCACGCAAGGCAAAAAGGGGGTGGCCCACGCGGCCAGGTACAGTGCCCGCGTGGGACTACCCCGTTTGGGCCTCGTGGCTCCGCAGCCGTCGATCCTTTCTCCACCGCCTTCGTCTTGACCTAAAAACGCCTATAAAAAAGGTCCCATGACGTTTCGCGAAAGGAGGCGGCGGAGAAACACAGAACCACGAAACAGAGAGACAGAAGGCTGCCGCCGGAGAAGATCGGAGGGGGGAAACGCCGCCGGAATCGCCTCCGGAGGGCTCCACCCCCTCCGGCGTGTTCATCATCAACATCTACAGCAAGAACTTCTTCACCGTCATCACTATGATGAAGGGGGAGTAGTCCACCCCCTGGACTAGGGTTTGTGGTGGTAACTTTTGTATCTCTCCTCTCTCTTGAGCTTCACTAATTAGTACCGTATGAGCTGCTGAACATGATTACGGTCATCTATGTAATACCTTTGTGGTGAATATTGTGGTGTGAGATGATTTGTTATGCATTTACCGTTGTGTTGGAGCTTTTGTGATTTGTCATACTTTGAAGTATGATGTATGTGGGTACGGGATGGCCGATGTGACACGGCATAGGTATTGAGTGACACAGTACCGCCCAACGTCCCTTATCTGGGGGTAAAAAGAAAGAGTATGATGTGGGAGTGAGAGAAACCACGCTAGCCTTACGAGGGGTGACCTAGCAACACAAATGAGTATTTCTTTCAACTATGTGTTTTAGGACATATAGCCGTCATAAAAAGCTACCATTAAAACATGACAATTGTGTGTACTTTATCTATAACATGATGATCACCGTAGATGAGAGAGAGAGAGGATTAAGTGAACCCATGAACCATGTCCATTGTTCCTATAAGAAACACACACTTGAGCTTGTCCTCTTGCTACATAGAGGATTGGGCTTTCTCTCTTTGAGAGCTTTCACTTGCTACTACCTTTGTCTTGTCCTCTTGCAAAGAAGAGGATTGGGACACTTTTACATCCATCAAACCAACCATCTTGTTCTCTAAACTTGTTTAGTGCATAATCAACTAAAACTTGTGACACTTTAGTTGTAGGGAATAGATAACTTTTCCTTCTTGCTCCTGCGGATCGATACCTTACTTCCACATTGAGAGGTGCTACAGCGATCCCTTACTCTTGGGGGTTATCAGGGTGTTATAGACCTTCCCCCCTTAAAAGAATCTCGTCCTCGAGATTAAGGAGGTTATACAAGATAATTCTTGAACGATCCATTTATACCCCCTTTAAAAACTTTTTCTACAAAATATTAGAGTTTAACACTCAAGAGATTAACACTCCACAAGATTTTTATTTAAAACAATATGATATTTCTACCATACTCAATGCATTTAAAAGATGGCATGGCAGGGCTCACTCAATCAATCAACATAGGATCTACCACCATGCTTAAAATTAAATCTATGGTTTTGCTCATCTCAACACCAACATGGCAAGATTAACCAAGATCTACAACCAAACTATCAACCAACAACCAAAGATTTTCTTGGGTAAAGAATTACCCACCACTTTATAAAACCAAATTATTGAGGGATATCCTAATCATACCCCTTGCCTAGGGTTTTGTTTTAGAAAAGCTGCATAAACATTTTCATGTTTATACAGGTTTTAGAAAAACCAAAGGGTTTCTTTTTTTTTAAGAAAATATCTGTGCCACCAATAATTGGTTCACAGACACTGTGGGATAGGCCATTTCCCAAAATTATTTTGCAAAGATTTTCCCTAAAAGAAACACTGGAGAGACGAGGTGATAGTTTTCTGAGAAAGGGATAGAGGCACACCGTGGCTATCGGCCTACTCGCTGACGGGTGGGACCGGGGTCCACCTGGCAGTCTCCTTCTTCCTTTCTCTCTTCTTCTTCCTCGCTCTCTCTCGCTCTATACATGGCGGTTCCCAGTGCGCGGAGCACTCCACTGTGGCACTGCTGCGCGTGCGGTCCGTCGATGTCGCGGCCATCACGGCTTTGGGGAACATGTCCTCGATGGTTTCGCGCCACTGCTCGCGATTCTTTCTCTTTTCCCGCGTGCGGTGTCGAGGAGCGGCGTCCGAGCTCCGGCTACAAATCAGACATCTCCGAAATCCCCTCTTCCTTCAGTGCAACCATGGGCTTCATTCAGAGCTTCTTCAGAGCCTACGTCGAGATGCTGGAGAGGGCGGGCTTCATCGAGCATGTGATCATCGTCGCGCTCTTCGGGATCTCGTCTACGGTGGTGGGCGGACTGCTGTTTGCGGCGGTGGTCTTCCTGATCTTTGGTCTGTGCAACTGGTGGTCTGGCGCTGGTGCTGCGGCGGAGGGGAAGGTTGCGGTAGAGGAGCAAGCTGCGGCGGAGGGGCAGGCTGCGCCGCCGGTTGCTGAGGTAGCCGCTCTTCCAGCTGGAGGTGAGCCGGCCGCTCGAGCCGTCCGTCGCCGTCGCGCGGCTCGCGACTCGGCTTCGGGTGAGCCAGGCTCATCTTCTAGCAACGCCACTGAGCTTGAGAGGGAGTAGGATTTCTGGGGTGCCTTCGCATCTGCACTGAGGTAGTTGTAGTGTTCTATGCTGGAGTAGAACTTGTATCTTTTGATTATGTAATTTTCCTTCTGTACTGAACTTTGTGGATGTATCAAATTTGTCTCCTCTGATGAACTGGAACAAGATTTTCATTTCTGAACTTTTCTCAGCTGCAACAAACCTGGTCTTGCAGCACAGATAGAATTGTAGAGGTACTAGCATACAGATAGAAGAACTTGCTACACTGAGAAAATATCTTTTAGAAAATAATCCTGCATTTTATGGCCCAAAACAATTGCAGGAGTGTGGCATAACCATCTCAACCATAATGGTTAACCAGAGAAACAGAACACCCAGTTTTATTACGGCTGATTCAACATCAACCAGAAAGCATACAACAAACTTACCTTACAAGCTAACACAAGAGAAACAAACAAACTTCCTGACTCTCACCTACCCACACATAAGTGCCACTCGGGCTAACTAAACAAGGGTTCTACTCCGCTTAACGGCCTCTGGTAGTCGGTGGAGCGCGGCTGAGACGAAGAGTGGTGTCCACATCTCCATCTTCCGCGGGGTGGGGAATCGCATGCACGCCTTCGAGGATCATACCTCGCTCTTGGGGGTGCTACTGAACTCGAGCTAGTGCTTGCTGTCGGGGGAATACTTTCTGGATTAACCCGCGGCCCAGTGCGACTTACTTTACTCGCACGGGCAAAGGCCCACTTGGGAGCAAGCCCAGTATTGAACCACCATAAGGGGAAAGACCTAGAAGACATATCCCGGATGACGTGAAGACCAAGTAGTTTCCAAATAAGCCTTGATGGACGTATTCCTTGTGGGGAAAGTTTCCTTTGTAACCTGACGAGCCTCTGTGTATATAAAGAGGACTCGCAGGACTTTAGAGGGTCAAGCCCAAAAACCCTAGCTCATACGGCGAGTACCAGATCGGATCGCCTCCATTGTAACACCTCGATTATCATATCAATACCAATCTAGGGTAGGCAGGAAGTAGGTATTTTACCTCACATTGAGGGGGCCGAACCTGGGTAAATCTGTGTTGATCTTTGTTCCTACGATCCCAAGCTCGGAGATGCTTGACTCGCGTAATCCCACACCTACGAAGTCATCTATGACACCTGATGTGACAAACCCACGACACTTGCGCCACAGATGCATCAAGACCATGTTCCAGCAAATCATCTGGGAGCGGGAGTCCTGTGCCCAGAGCTTGCCCATGGGCGGGGGTAGGTTGGTTCCTTGCTCGACTCAGTTGCATGCGAGCAATACCAAGGTTGCGCCTTGTGGTCATGAGTTCCTCCATCAGAGAATGGCTGAGCCTTGTCATTGCACCTCCGTAGGTGGCCAGGGTGATTACGGCAGGGTCGACTTCTTCTCCAATGGGAGTTTGGATAGCCTCCGCACCATGCTGGGGTCTGGCTGGGAGAAGGTGGAAAGCTCGACTTTTCGCCATTGCCGGTTTCGAGTACCGCAGGCGAACGAGACCTTCCCAGGATGCTACCTGGATGGCTTGATGGAGAGTGGCCATGCTCCTACCTTGGATCTGGTAAGACGGACTTGTGCCCAATGGACACGAGCCGACATGCACGTCTGCTTGAAAATCACTCTCGGCAGGCGAGAGTGAGTTCTCGAACACCACGTATCGAGGGCGAGCAGGCCTACCAAGAAGAACACAAACGGCCTTCCAAAGCATCAGTGGAAATCCGCCATGATCCTCGGCAGTGGTTTCTAGGACGACCTTGGGGTTCGCCATCGGATTATTTCTGGATCTGGGTGTAGGATGAGATGGGAACGCGGGATTCCCTTGCGGGATCCTGCTTCAAGAGAGTTGGGTTGGCTAAGGATAGCAGGCGAGGTTGGGGATAAACGGCAGCTAGGACTGGGGTCTCATAGAAGCTGGGTTGTGTCGGCTCCTTCCCATGGAAGAAACCGGCGAGCTTTGCTGGGTGGATTGGGTCACATCCTACTGCACCTTACTGTGGACCGACACCAGCCATGCCGGTTAGGCGGAGATGGGTTAAATCCATCGGGCTCGCGGTCGGGCAAAAGTAAGGCTAGGCTTTCCATGCTAGGGTAGTCTACAGCCAGCCTAGTGCTCTGATACCACGTCTGTGACACCCCTCCCTGGCACATATCACCAGAGAGGAGATCGCCCCGCGCGCCAGCCCAAGATATCTGGCCGCACGTCACGACCGTGCAACATCATGGAAATCATTACACAATCAGGCACAAGAAGTGCTACAAATGGTTTACAAGGCCATCGAGACATTACATAATATCTTGCCAAGCATGGCTCAGGACAGAGTTTAACTGGCAGCGGACGACGACTAAGGCAACGGCTTGGAGCGGCTCCACTCCACAGGCATCTGGCTGGGCTACTGATCCTAGCACACTTTTGCTCCATCTTCTGGCTAAGTCTGGCCACATGAAAAGCCAGTCTGAGTACAATGACGTACTCGCAAGTAACGTAACCCACCAGACATGAGCAGTCAGACAATCATGCAACAAGTTGTACATTGGAAATAAAATACTACACATGGCAAGTGTGTACTCTAGACAGACAAATATACAGTATAACATAAAGGTAGCATGGCATCACAAGCAAAACATGGCATAAGCAAACAACGGGGTATCGCCAGTGCAGTGTCCAAGCCAGGTGGGGTTGGACCGTGCACCGGCAATCAAACAAAGAGATTACTTGTGACAAGTAAACGAGTGTACCAATTGGTACCAAATAATACACAATAACACCTGTGATCACTGCTAGGCCCAATTGCCTCATCTTTTCACTCTGGGCATGCACGGTTGATGTTGGCTCAGGCCTAACTCTAGGCTCCCAACGATCACACCGCCATCCCATATCCTGGGTAACCACCAACATCTCAATGCAACATTCCCTGCATCATCTTATTTGTTCATTTAGTGAGATCAGGTCGTTTATTAATCCTTTCAAACAGATCTTAAGTTTAACCTCCTGACATGACAAAGACACACAGTGTGACCGACACTGAACAGTTGTTCCATATCCCAGGAACGAGGCTAGCTTGCTAGGTTGACACTCTCGAGAGGTTGCATTTCCAACTATCAGAGTGCACCCTACTCAGCCGGCACATCAGGTTGTCATGCCAAAGTCGTACTGAGCAAAATACACTCACATGACGGTCCACTTGCTAAGACACTCTCCTGCACACACCCTATGCGCGTGGCACAACGGGCAAGTAAATCTGGCACATCCCCCGGCGCTACCGGGTATGCCTAGCTCCGGACTCCCTATCGCAGTCGAACCCGTGCCTGTCGACCCCTACCCTCGGACAGCACAACCGAATGACTGCGCCCAATGGATGGCACAAAAGGGGCTCAACAACCTACTTGGTCACGGTCCTCCATGAGACGACGATGGTCCTGCTTTCAAAGTTCAGATTAGTGGCACCATGGACTGACCCTATCGTTGTTTGGAGGGGTGTTTCATTTAATCCAGTTTCATTATAACAAGTCCAAACAACCGAGGATTAGTCCAGCATAACAATCACAATATCATAATAATATCATCAAACAACAAGTCATTAGCAACATAATATTCCAAGCAATAGTTTGTTTGTATTGACCGGGTGACTATGACGGTTCCTCCAGTCGGCGCCACCACGAATCAGTGTTACAGAATAAATAGCACAGTGGTTCAAGCGGATGACTGTGGCGGTTCCTCCAGGCAGCGTCATCGTAGATCAATTACAAGTTGGTGAGGCATGTAGTTTCCAAAATGAACTGAAAAGCATTCATAAGAAAGAAAGCATCCATTCCACTTGAGGATTACCTCGACGTGGTGTCAGCAATCTTGGCAAAAAGAACCAAATGGAAAGCAAATGTCCCAAGCGTCGCAGTCCAGGCGGGCTACGCCAACCACGTTTGACGGAGGGAGAAGAAGCAAATAACTCTTTTGGCAAATGCCCCCAACTCCGAGAATCATAAGACGACATTCGTCCGCTCCTCACCTCGGCGAAGAAGAAGAAGCAAACAAAGCCACGCAAGTGCGAGGCGAACAGTTATATAGTTTTCCCCACTCCGTTGACTGTGGCGGTTCCCCAGTCCATCGCCTCGGGAATGGGAAGTGGTACCCCCAGACACAACACCACAACTCTACGCAAAGTAGATGTCAAAGTCATGATATCTCATGACGCACAGTTTACAGATGACAGGCAACCGGATGCAAAGACAAGTAACTATAAAATAATGCGACAATCTAAAATGCAACAAGGCATGCAGGTATACACATGAAATCATATCGACAGACAATAACATTGACTAGCAGGCACAACACAACAAGATAACTAGGCAGGGGCTCATAGCAAGTGGTTAGCTTGCCTGCGAAGATCGACACCATTCGGCTCGGAGATGTCAAAGTCATGATATCTCATGACGCACAGTTTACAGATGATAGGCAACCGGATGCACAGATAAGTAACTAGCTGCTGCTCTGCTGGGCCATGAGCTGCTGCTCTGCTGGGCTGGGCCAGTTGATTTGCTGGGTTGCTCGCTGGAAAAAAAAACCAGATTGAACGAATCGATTAGTTCCAGCTCGTTAACCTCCTGCTCTTCTTCTTCACGTACGGGCAGGCACGGGGAGGGCTCGGATGGCGGTCGCCGAACGCACGGGGAGGCCGGGAGGCGGCGGGGACGGGCACGCCGCGGTCCACCGCGCCCAGGGGAGGCCTCGGCCTGGAGGGGAGGGCCACCGCGACGTTGCCCACGAGCTCTCCTAGCTCGGCCATGGCGGTGTCGAGCACGGGAGGCTCCTCCGCCGTGCTGCTCAGCCGCTCGGGGATGGCAGACTGGTGGTCGCCAGGAGAGGGGCTCGGGGATGGCTTTAGGCGGAAGGGATAGGGCCGGGGAGCGTGCCAGCAAGCTCGGGTGAGCTTCGGCCCTCACGGCCATGGAGGAAGTTTTTGGTGTGGAGAGATTTTGTGGTGCTTTTTCCCGTGATCTTGCACCAGATGGGAGAGCAGGGAGAGGGGAGAAGGGGAGGAGTGTCCAACCTTCGCTCGGGCTGCTCTGGGGTTCTCCTATATAGAGGGAGATGAGGGAAACTTGATGGCACCGACGCCACCGGTGCACCAATGCACCAAACTTGCTCCACGAATTGATGGGGAGGATAGGGATGTCTCTGGTCCGAGCCAGGGGATCAGGGGAGTGCTTGGTCGCTGTGGGGCTGGTCTGGGTCACGGGAACAGCAAGGGGGCCAGGGGAACAGCAGGGGAACAGGAGGAACGGGATGCGCAGGACGCCGACAGTGCGCGCTCCGAACGCCACGAGCGGCATCGATGCGTTCCCGATGACTCGGGGCACCAAACGGAACACGGTTTACACCACTTGGTTCGTAAAGACAAGAGGAACACAACCAAACAAAAATCCCACAGGGATTCTATACTTTGTAAAATAGATTTTCCAGAAAACCAAAAATACCGAAGGTGCTCGATGAAATGACAGTGGCCTTGCACATCTCAGAAAAATCCCCAAAAATTACCACTGAGTACTTGTGGCATAGGGAGGGTGTCTATGGAGTATGAGCTCAAATGGGTGTCCAGAAGTAGGGTTTTGACAAAGTGCCCACAAAATGGCATATTGGCATGATCAAGAGAAGATGATTTTTCCTGCATGATCTTGAGGTGGTATTCTGGATATGAGTGTCTAGGAACCATGTGGTCAAGGTGACCAAGTCTCATGGTCATAGGATTTGTCTAGGTATAGGTTTGCTTGAAGATTTCAAAAAGGCATGAAAATGGCCTTACAAAGGAAGTAGGTCAAAAGTTGCTCAAATGGGTTTGGCCCCAAAAGATGAAGTGCAGGGAATGCAAAAATATTCATCACCTGAATTTATCAGAATTTATGGAGATGCATAGCTTGACTCAAACATTTCTGGATCAGAAAGGGCAGTTTGGAAAATAGTGCCTAACTTTGAAATATTGCATTGGAGCATGCAATATTTTTGCATGGATTGTCTTTATATGGCTAGGGGAGTCCTCTGGTATTTTTAGTGGAATTTTTCAAGCTATGGAAATAGGCTTTCCTTTAGTAGGTGGAGAAAAGGGTTTAAAAGTTCGATAATTAGGGCTAGGGTTTTCGAGGGAAAACCTAAGCACCAAAATCATCACGGGTGATGGAGTGGTTCGTGGATCACTGGGAAAATCTTGAGGGAGAAATTCCCAAGTCAAATCATCTTCAAAAGATTTGAAGGTATAATTAGGAAAAGAGAAAAAGCTTTCAGGTGTCATAAAACACGACTAAAATTAGGTTTAAATTTTCGGGGTGTGATGCATGTAAAATGCATACATGAACTTTGCACTTTATTCACTCATATTCTAATCATATTTGCATCATATAAGGGTTATACCACTGTTATTAAATGATTTTAGGAAATAAAATATTTGTTTCCTATTTTTATGGAATTAACCCTGCGCAGGCAGAAAACCCTATTTCTTTCCTTTTATGTTTCAGGGACCCAAACGTCGTCCTAAAATTCTGGAAAAATACAGAGGTCATTATTTTGGAAGGAAGAAGACGTAGGAGCGAAGGAATCAAGCAAACGGAGCACGCAAGGCAAAAAGGGGGTGGCCCACGTGGCCAGGTACAGTGTCCACGTGGTACTACCCCGTTTGGGCCTCGTGGCTCCGCAGCCGTCGATCCTTTCTCCACCGCCTTCGTCTTGACCTAAAAACGCCTATAAAAAAGGTCCCATGACGTTTCGCGAAAGGAGGCGGCGGAGAAACACAGAACCACGAAACAGAGAGACAGAAGGCTGCCGCCGGAGAAGATCGGAGGGGGGAAACGCCGCCGGAATCGCCTCCGGAGGGCTCCACCCCCTCCGGCGTGTTCATCATCAACATCTACAGCAAGAACTTCTTCACCATCATCACCATGATGAAGGGGGAGTAGTCCACCCCCTGGACTAGGGTTTGTGGTGGTAACTTTTGTATCTCTCCTCTCTCTTGAGCTTCACTAATTAGTACCGTATGAGCTGCTGAACATGATTACGGTCATCTATGTAATACCTTTGTGGTGAATATTGTGGTGTGAGATGATTTGTTATGCATTTACCGTTGTGTTGGAGCTTTTGTGATTTGTCATACTTTGAAGTATGATGTATGTGGGTACGGGATGGCCGATGTGACACGGCATAGGTATTGAGTGACACAGTACCGCCCAACATCCTTTATCTGGGGGTAAAAAGAAAGAGTATGATGTGGGAGTGAGAGAAACCACGCTAGCCTTACGAGGGGTGACCTAGCAACACAAATGAGTATTTCTTTCAACTATGTGTTTTAGGACATATAGCCGTCATAAAAAGCTACCATTAAAACATGACAATTGTGTGTACTTTATCTATAACATGATGATCACCGTAGATGAGAGAGAGAGGATTAAGTGAACCCATGAACCATGTCCATTGTTCCTATAAGAAACACACACTTGAGCTTGTCCTCTTGCTACATAGAGGATTGGGCTTTCTCTCTTTGAGAGCTTTCACTTGCTACTACCTTTGTCTTGTCCTCTTGCAAAGAAGAGGATTGGGACACTTTTACATCCATCAAACCAACCATCTTGTTCTCTAAACTTGTTTAGTGCATAATCAACTAAAACTTGTGACACTTTAGTTGTAGGGAATAGATAACTTTTCCTTCTTGCTCCTGCGGATCGATACCTTACTTCCACATTGAGAGGTGCTACAGTGATCCCTTGCTCTTGGGGGTTATCAAGTACTTTTCTGGCGCCGTTGCCGGGGAGCGTAGCGCTTAAGTTTCTATTCTTGTGTGCACTAGACTAAGCTTGGGGAGGTTTCTTTATCTTGCAATCATCTAAGCTTGGGGAGGTTCTTTGACTTGTTTGATGATACTATGTCTCCCATTTATGATGATGAATATGATATTTTCAGTCCACCCACTATTGAGTATAAAGTTTATTGTGATTATGATATGCCTCCTATATATGATGATTACAATGATTATTATGAATGTTTTACTCCCACTATTCCTAATGAAACTGTTTATGCTTATGTGGAGAGTAATGATACTTTTATGCATATGGATCATGATAAGAATGTTTCATGTGATAGCTATATTGTTGAGTTTATCAATGATGCTACTGAAAGTTTTTATGAGAGAGGGAGACATGATTTCATATATCTCAAAAATATTAAGTCTTCTCTCTTTTTGTTGAAAATTTTGAAGTTGCACTTGCTTTGCCTTCCTATGCTAGTCACTTTGTGCTTTATTGATTTATTTTCTTACAAGATCCCAATGCATAGGAAGTGGGTTAGACTTAAATGTGTTTGATATTTGCTTCTTGATGCTCTTTTATATTCAACTCTTATTCCTATGGAGCATCATTAAAACTATCAAGCCTAGCTATATGGCTATAAAGAAAGCGCTTTGCGGGAGGCAACCCGGTTATTTTTTGTGTGATTTTCTTTGTGTCCTCTTGCTGTACAAGAGACTTTGTGTTAGTTTAGGTTCTGGAGTTTTCAATAAAGTGCCAAGTTTTACCCTTTTTGGTTTGAAAAAGTTGCTTATAGCGTTCGGAGATTTTATTCCTGCACGAGTCAGTGCACGGTATGATTTTTAATTCTTATTCTGTAACTCCGAATGAGCTCATATTTGAACTGTAGTTGCAACTTTTCATCCTCTGTATGCATGAATTTTTCGGAATTTTTCGAGAAAGTTTGGTAGGGTAGAAAAATACGTTTTGCTGCTGCTGTTTTTCTGGACAGATTCTGTCCCATTTTGTTTGATGCATGCTTTGAGCTTTTAAGTTGAATCTTTTTGATCCAATTGAGTTTATGAGTAGGCATACAACATTATACACTTTCTGGACATCTCATATGAATTTTTGTTCAAGGATTATATGCAGCAAGAAACTATTTGTTTATCACTATTAATGCACCCCACAGAAAAGAAATGGGAGAAACGGTGTTTTGAAGTTTTTTCACAGGGATTGGAGGAGATGCACCAAGAGCTATCCAAGGATGGTGAAGACCATAAGCTTGGGGATGTGAAGACAACCCCACTGGACCTACACACTCTCGGTTTGCACACGTCCAACTTCTGTTTTTCGATCGAAACACTTTATCGCATAAACTTGGAGCGTCTTTTTGTTTGTTTTGTTTGATCTTGAGAGACCACCACACTATCATTTATATATGGAGAGCTACTGGAAATATGGGTTGAAATATGTTGGATGCTTTTATAAGATTGGGAAAAGGGATGTTTGAGTTGATTTTTAATGATACATATAGTTGCATGATTCATGAGCTTGTTTATGAGTAATAGTTTGCAAATTCTTTTTAGAGCTATCACTTATTCATGTTTTGGTGCTGATTGTTATTTTACTTGGTTTAACATGGATTAGTTAGTTCTATGGACACTCATGCATGCATCTAGATGGTCAACTTTCTCCCTTTTGCTAGCCCAAAAATTCCAACAAGTAAAAACTTGTTTCCAACACCTTCAACCAAAGTTATTCCAGTGAGTCCACCATATCTACCTATTAGCTTTATGCTATTCCGAGTATGTTTAACATGTTGTTTGTGTTATCTTACCTCTGAATGAAAATGTTTATGTTATTGATTGATGGAAAAAGTTGGTTATATAGCTCTCACGAACTTGATGCACATTTTACTATCATTGCAATAAATAAAACATGACCCATTGTGATTAAGATTATGATGCTAGTGGCTTGATAAATGTTCGAGGTTGGGAGTTAGCCCATATGTGCTGTCACATGCAAGCTTTCAACATGCTCTTCATCTCATTTAGTTGATATCATGTACTTTTGTTATGGATGCCTATCATGGTGAAATGAGTGGAAATGAAGTAGTTTAAATGAGTTTGTATAAATGGTTAGAGAGACGCCTGGGCCGCTAATCTAAGCCATGCATCATTCATGGTGGAAATTTACTTACATGCTATGGTGAATTCTGTGACACACCTTACAATAAAAAGCTATTCCAATGGTAAATAAAAAGGGTGTTGAGGTTTTCATCTTGTTTGTTTGTCTTGTCATTTTGATATGGGCTTGTTCCATATCCTGGGACAAGAGGTACCCCGCTCTTGATGATACTATTATTACTTACAATGATATATAACTTGAACTTGCTTTGTTTCCTAAGTTGAGTAATCATGGTGTAGGTACTTGTATTCAAGGGGCATGAGACACCTAACCTTTACTTTGTCAAGCACACTACTCATATTTGCTCTCACATTAAACTATAATCATTCAAGATGCTATGATAGGGGAATGAGAGCTTGACACCAAGTATTACCACATTGCAATCATTAACTTAAGTAGAGAGTTTGGAGGTTAGATGAAACTTATGCATGCTTTACCTCTACTCACTTATTCATCTTTCCAAAGTGTCCACCAAACATATTCAGATTTTCATCATCACTCTATGACCACATGTATGCAAAGTAAGAATGTCCATATTACTTGCTTCTATGTTATACTTTGTGAACTATCAATGAACATCCTTGTCTTGAATACTTGATATCACTTCATAAACTATCTTGCATATTGCTACTCCTTTGAAGAATGAATCATTTGACTTTATGTAGCAATTGTAATCATCTTTGATATCCATTGTTAGTAGTAAATTGCAAAGTCCATGTTAGTTTTATCACCTTCATACTCGAGGACGAGCATGGGTTAAGCTTGGGGATGTTGATGCATGTAAAATGCATACATGAACTTTGCACTTTATTCACTCATATTCAATCATATTTGCATCATATAAGGGTTATACCACTGTTATTTAATGATTTTAGGAAATAAAATAATTGTTTCCTATTTTTATGGAATTAACCCTGCGCAGGCAGAAAACCCTATTTCTTCCTTTTATGTTTCAGGGACCCAAACGTCGTCATAAAATTCTGGAAAAATACAGAGGTCATTATTTTGGAAGGAAGAAGACGTAGGAGCGAAGGAATCAAGCAAACGGAGCCGCAAGGCAAAAAGGGGGTGGCCCACGGCCAGGTACAGTGCCCGCGTGGGACTACCCCGTTTGGGCCTCGTGGCTCCGCAGCCGTCGATCCTTTCTCCACCGCCTTCGTCTTGACCTAAAAACGCCTATAAAAAAGGTCCCATGACGTTTCGCGAAAGGAGGCGGCGGAGAAACAGAACCACGAAACAGAGAGACAGAAGGCTGCCGCCGGAGAAGATCGGAGGGGGAAACGCCGCCGGAATCGCCTCCGGAGGGCTCCACCCCCTCCGGCGTGTTCATCATCAACATCTACAGCAAGAACTTCTTCACCGTCATCACTATGATGAAGGGGGAGTAGTCCACCCCCTGGACTAGGGTTTGTGGTGGTAACTTTTGTATCTCTCCTCTCCTTGAGCTTCACTAATTAGTACCGTATGAGCTGCTGAACATGATTACGGTCATCTATGTAATACCTTTGTGGTGAATATTGTGGTGTGAGATGATTTGTTATGCATTTACCGTTGTGTTGGAGCTTTTGTGATTTGTCATACTTTGAAGTATGATGTATGTGGGTACGGGATGGCCGATGTGACACGGCATAGGTATTGAGTGACACAGTACCGCCCAACGTCCTTTATCTGGGGGTAAAAAGAAAGAGTATGATGTGGGAGTGAGAGAAACCACGCTAGCCTTACGAGGGGTGACCTAGCAACACAAATGAGTATTTCTTTCAACTATGTGTTTTAGGACATATAGCCGTCATAAAAAGCTACCATTAAAACATGACAATTGTGTGTACTTTATCTATAACATGATGATCACCGTAGATGAGAGAGAGAGAGGATTAAGTGAACCCATGAACCATGTCCATTGTTCCTATAAGAAACACACACTTGAGCTTGTCCTCTTGCTACATAGAGGATTGGGCTTTCTCTCTTTGAGAGCTTTCACTTGCTACTACCTTTGTCTTGTCCTCTTGCAAAGAAGAGGATTGGGACACTTTTACATCCATCAAACCAACCATCTTGTTCTCTAAACTTGTTTAGTGCATAATCAACTAAAACTTGTGACATTTTAGTTGTAGGGAATAGATAACTTTTCCTTCTTGCTCCTGCGGATCGATACCTTACTTCCACATTGAGAGGTGCTACAGTGATCCCTTGCTCTTGGGGGTTATCAGGGTGTTATAGACCTTCCCCCCTTAAAAGAATCTCGTCCTCGAGATTAAGGAGGTTATACAAGATAATTCTTGAACGATCCATTTATACCCCCTTTAAAAACTTTTTCTACAAAATATTAGAGTTTAACACTCAAGAGATTAACACTCCACAAGATTTTTATTTAAAATAATAAGATATTTCTACCATACTCAATGCATTTAAAAGATGGCATGGCAGGGCTCACTCAATCAATCAACATAGGATCTACCACCATGGTTAAAATTAAATCTATGGTTTTGCTCATCTCAACACCAACATGGCAAGATTAACCAAGATCTACAACCAAACTATCAACCAACAACCAAAGATTTTCTTGGGTAAAGAATTACCCACCACTTTATAAAACCAAATTATTGAGGGATATCCTAATCATACCCCTTGCCTAGGGTTTTGTTTTAGAAAAGCTGCATAAACATTTTCATGTTTATACAGGTTTTAGAAAAACCAAAGGGTTTCTTTTTTTTTAAGAAAATACCTGTGCCACCAATAATTGGTTCACAGACACTGTGGGATAGGCCATTTCCCAAAATTATTTTGCAAAGATTTTCCCTAAAAGAAACACTGGAGAGACGAGGGGATGGTTTTCTGAGAAAGGGATAGAGGCACACCGTGGCTATCGGCCTACTCGCTGACGGGTGGGACCGGGGTCCACCTGGCAGTCTCCTTCTTCCTTTCTCTCTTCTTCTTCCTCGCTCTCTCTCGCTCTATACATGGCGGTTCCCAGTGCGCGGAGCACTCCACTGCGGCACTGCTGCGCGTGCGGTCCGTCGATGTCGCGGCCATCACGGATTTGGGGAACATGTCCTCGATGGTTTCGCGCCACTGCTCGCGATTCTTTCTCTTTTCCCGAGTGCGGTGTCGAGGAGCGGCGTCCGAGCTCCGGCTACAAATCAGACATCTCCGAAATCCCCTCTTCCTTCAGTGCAACCATGGGCTTCATTCAGAGCTTCTTCAGAGCCTACGTCGAGATGCTGGAGAGGGCGGGCTTCATCGAGCATGTGATCATCGTCGTGCTCTTCGGGATCTCGTCTATGGTGGTGGGCGGACTGCTGTTTGCGGCGGTGGTCTTCCTGATCTTTGGTCTGTGCAACTGGTGGTCTGGCGCTGGTGCTGATGCTGCGGCGGAGGGGCAGGTTGCGGCAGAGGAGCAAGCTGCGGCGGAGGGGCAGGCTGCGCCGCCGGTTGCTGAGGTGGCCACTCTTCCAGCTGGAGGTGAGCCGGCCGCTCGAGCCGTCCGTCGCCGTCGCGCGGCTCGCGACTCGGCTTCGGGTGAGCCAGGCTCATCTTCTAGCAACGCCACTGAGCTTGAGAGGGAGTAGGATTTCTGGGGTGCCTTCGCATCTGCACTGAGGTAGTTGTAGTGTTCTATGCTGGAGTAGAACTTGTATCTTTTGATTCTGTAATTTTCCTTCTGTACTGAACTTTGTGGATGTATCAAATTTGTCTCCTCTGATGAACTGGAACAAGATTTTCATTTCTGAACTTTTCTCAGCTGCAACAAACCTGGTCTTGCAGCACAGATAGAATTGCAGAGGTACTAGCATACAGATAGAAGAACTTGCTACACTGAGAAAATATCGTTTAGAAAATAATCCTGCATTTTATGGCCCAAAACAATTGCAGGAGTGTGGCATAACCATCTCAACCATAATGGTTAACCAGAGAAACAGAACACCCAGTTTTATTACAGCTGATTCAACATCAACCAGAAAGCATACAACAAACTTACATTACAAGCTAACACAAGAGAAACAAACAACCTTCCTGACTCTCACCAACCCACACACAAGCGCCACTCGGGCTAACTAAACAAGGGTTCTACTCCGCTTAACGGCCTCTGGTAGTCGGTGGAGCGCGGCCGAGACGAAGAGTGCTGTCCACATCTCCATCTTCCGCGGGGTGGGGAATCGCATGCACGCCTTCGAGGATCATACCTCGCTCTTGGGGGTGCTGCTGAACTCGAGCTAGTGCTTGTTGTCGGGGGAATACTTTCTGGATTAACCCGCGGCCCAGTGCGACTTACTTTACTCGCACGGGCAAAGGCCCACTTGGGAGCAAGCCCAGTATTGAACCGCCATAAGGGGAAAGACCTAGAAGACATATCCCAGATGACGTGAAGACCAAATAGTTTCCAAATAAGCCTTGATGGACGTATTCCTTGTGGGGAAAGTTTCCTTTGTAACCTGACGAGCCTCTGTGTATATAAAGAGGACTCGCAGGACTTTAGAGGGTCAAGCCCAAAAACCCTAGCTCATACGGCGAGTACCAGATCGGATCGCCTTCATTGTAACACCTCGATTATCATATCAATACCAATCTAGGGTAGGCAGGAAGTAGGTCTTTTATCTCACATTGAGGGGGCCGAACCTGGGTAAATCTGTGTTGATCTTTGTTCCTACGATCCCAAGCTCGGAGATGCTTGACTCGTGTAATCCCACACCTACGAAGTCATCTATGACACCTGACGTGACAAACCCACGACACTTGCGCCACAGATGCATCAAGACCATGTTCCAGCAAATCATCTGGGAGCGGGAGTCCTGTGCCCTGAGCTTGCCCATGGGCGGGGGTAGGTTGGTTCCTTGCTCGACTCAGTTGCATGCGAGCAATACCAAGGTTGCGCCTTGTGGTCATGAGTTCCTCCATCAGAGAATGGCTGAGCCTTGTCATTGCACCTCCGTAGGTGGCCAGGGTGATTACGGCAGGGTCGACTTCTTCTCCAATGGGAGTTTGGATAGCCTCCGCACCATGCTGGGGTCTGGCTGGGAGAAGGTGGAAAGCTCGACTTTTCGCCATTGCCGGTTCCGAGTACCGCAGGCGAAAGAGACCTTCCCAGGATGCTACCTGGATGGCTTGATGGAGAGTGGCCATGCTCCTACATTGGATCTGGTAAGACGGACTTGTGCCCAATGGACACGAGCCGACATGCACGTCTGCTCGAAAATCACTCTCGGCTGGCGAGAGTGAGTTCTCGAACACCACGTATCGAGGGCGAGCAGGCCTACCAAGAAGAACACAAACGGCCTTCCAAAGCATCAGTGGAAATACGCCATGATCCTCGACAGTGGTTTCTAGGACGACCTTGGGGTTCGCCATCGGATTATTTCTGGATCTGGGTGTAGGATGAGATGAGAACGCGGGATTCCCTTGCGGGATCCTGCTTCAAGAGAGTTGGGTTGGCTAAGGATAGCAGGCGAGGTTGGGGATAAACGGCAGCTAGGACTGGGGTCTCATAGAAGCTGGGTTGTGTCGGCTCCTTCCCATGGAAGAAACCGGCGAGCTTTGCTGGGTGGATTGGGTCACATCCTACTGCACCTTACTGTGGACCGACACCAGCCATGCCGGTTAGGCGGAGATGGGTTAAATCCATCGGGCTCGCGGTCGGGCAAAAGTAAGGCTAGGCTTTCCATGCTAGGGTAGTCTACAGCCAGCCTAGTGCTCTGATACCACGTCTGTGACACCCCTCCCTGGCACATATCACCAGAGAGGAGATCGCCCCGCGCGCCAGCCCAAGATATCTGGCCGCACGTCACGACAGTGCAACATCATGGAAATCATTACACAATCAGGCACAAGAAGTGCTACAAATGGTTTACAAGGCCATCGAGACATTACATAATATCTTGCCAAGCATGGCTCAGGACAGAGTTTAACTGGCAGCGGAAGACGACTAAGGCAATGGCTTGGAGCGGCTCCACTCCACAGGCATCTGGCTGGGCTACTGATCCTAGCACGCTTTTGCTCCATCTTCTGGCTAAGTCTGGCCACATGAAAAGCCAGTCTGAGTACAATGACGTACTCGCAAGTAACGTAACCCACCAGACATGAGCAGTCAGACAATCATGCAACAAGTTGTACATTGGAAATAAAATACTACACATGGCAAGTGTGTACTCTAGACAGACAAATATACAGTATAACATAAAGGTAGCATGGCATCACAAGCAAAACATGGCATAAGCAAACAACGGGGTATCGCCAGTGCAGTGTCCAAGCCAGGTGGGGTTGGACCGTGCACCGGCAATCAAACAAAGAGATTACCTGTGACGAGTAAACGAGTGTACCAATTGGTACCAAATAATACACAACAACACCTGTGATCACTGCTAGGCCCAATTGCCTCATCTTTTCACTCTGGGCATGCACGGTTGATGTTGGCTCAGGCCTAACTCTAGGCTCCCAACGATCACACCGCCATCCCATATCCTGGGTAACCACCAACATCTCAATGCAACATTCCCTGCATCATCTTATTTGTTCATTTAGTGAGATCAGGTCGTTTATTAATCCTTTCAAACAGATCTTAAGTTTAACCTCCTGACATGACAAAGACACACAGTGTGACCGACACTGAACAGTTGTTCCATATCCCAGGAACGAGGCTAGCTTGCTAGGTTGACACTCTCGAGAGGTTGCATTTCCAACTATCAGAGTGCACCCTACTCAGCCGGCACATCAGGTTGTCATGCCAAAGTCGTACTGAGCAAAATACACTCACATGATGGTCCACTTGCTAAGACACTCTCCTGCACACACCCTATGCGCGTGGCACAACGGGCAAGTAAATCCGGCACATCCCCCGGCGCTACCGGGTATGCCTAGCTCCGGACTCCCTATCGCAGTCGAACCCGTGCCTGTCGACCTCTACCCTCGGACAGCACAACCGAATGACTGCGCCAAATGGATGGCACAAAAGGGGCTCAACAACCTACTAGGTCACGGTCCTCCATGAGACGACGATGGTCCTGGTTTCAAAGTTCATATTAGTGGCACCATGGACTGACCCTATCGTTGTTTGGAGGGGTGTTTCATTTAATCCAGTTTCATTATAACAAGTCCAAACAACCGAGGATTAGTCCAGCATAACAATCACAATATCATAATAATATCATCAAACAACAAGTCATTAGCAACATAATATTCCAAGCAATAGTTTGTTTGTATTGACCGGGTGACTATGACGGTTCCTCCAGTCGGCGCCACCACGAATCAGTGTTACAGAATAAATAGCACATTGGTTCAAGCGGATGACTGTGGCGGTTCCTCCAGCCAGCGTCATCGTAGATCAATTACAAGTTGGTGAGGCATGTAGTTTCCAAAATGAACCGAAAAGCATTCATAAGAAAGAAAGCATCCATTCCACTTGAGGATTACCTCGACGTGGTGTCAGCAATCTTGGAAAAAGAACCAAATGGAAAGCAAATGTCCCAAGCGTCGCAGTCCAGGCGGGCTACGCCAACCACGTTTGACGGAGGGAGAAGAAGCAAATAACTCTTTTGGCAAATGCCCCCAACTCCGAGGATCATAAGACGACATTCGTCCGCTTCTCACGTCGGCGAAGAAGAAGAAGCAAACAAAGCCACGCAAGTGCGAGGCGAACAGTTATATAGTTTTCCCCACTCCGTTGACTGTGGCGGTTCCCCCAGTCCATCGCCTCGGGAATGGGAAGTGGTACCCCAGACACAACACCACAACTCTACGCAAAGTAGATGTCAAAGTCATGATATCTCATGACGCACAGTTTACAGATGACAGGCAACCGGATGCAAAGACAAGTAACTATAAAATAATGCGACAATCTAAAATGCAACAAGGCATGCAGGTATACACATGAAATCATATCGACAGACAATAACATTGACTAGCAGGCACAACACAACAAAATAACTAGGCAGGGGCTCATAGCAAGTGGTTAGCTTGCCTACGAAGATCGACACCATTCGGCTCGGAGGGTCACGAACGTCACGATTTAGTGTCTCGGTTCGCCGGTACCGCGGGATACACCTATACACGCATACGAGGGTGCTGAGTATACAAGTATTTTACAAAAAGGTAAGACCAGTACCACTGGACAGATCCTTACAAACTAGGAATTTACAAATTTGAATCGACTAAAACGGAGCTACGGTTCAAAAGTTATTGACGTGCGACAGATAGCTATTTGGTGCTCACCAGGAAAAAGAAAAACAGATTCCGCGAAAAAAAACCCGCACGGGCAGCGCGACCTAGGCCGTCGCTGGGCCGTCGTGCGCTGTGCGCTGGGCGCTGCATGCTTGGCCGGGCCACTGGCAGGCCGAGGCTGGGCCACGAGCTGCTGCTCTGCTGGGCTGGGCCAGTTGATTTGCTGGGTTGCTCGCTGGGGAAAAAAACCAGATCGAACGAATCGATCAGTTCCAGCTCGTTGACCTCCTGCTCTTCTTCTTCACGTACGGGGAGGCACGGGGAGGGCTCGGATGGCAGTCGCCGGACGCACGGGGAGGCCGGGAGGCGGCGGGGACGGGCACACCGCGGTCCACCGCGCCCAGGGGAGGCCTCGGCCTGGAGGGGAGGGCCACCGCGACGTCGCCCTCGAGCTCTCCTAGCTCGGCCATGGCGGTGTCGAGCATGGGCGGCTCCTCCGCCGTGCTGCTCAGCCGCTCGGGGATGGCGGAGAAGTGGTCGCCAGGAGAGGGGCTCGGGGATGGCTTTTGGCGGAAGGGAGAGGGCCGGGGAGCGTGCCAGCAAGCTCGGAGAGCTTCGGCCCTCACGGCCATGGAGGAAGTTTTGGTGTGGAGAGATTTTGTGGTGCTTTATCCCGTGATCTTGCACCAGATGGGAGAGCAGGGGAGAGGGGAGAAGGGGAGGAGTGTCCAACCTTCGCTCGGGCTGCTCTGGGGTTCTCCTATATAGAGGGAGATGAGGGAAACTTGATGGCACCGACGCCACCGGTGCACCAATGCACCAAACTTGCTCCACGAATTGATGGGGAGGATAGGGATGTCTCTGGTCCGAGCCAGGGGATCAGGGGAGTGCTTGGTCGCTGCGGGTTTGGTCTGGGTCGCGGGAACAGCAAGGGGGCCAGGGGAACAGCAGGGGAACAGGAGGAACGGGGATGCGCAGGACGCCGACAGTGCGCGCTCCGAACGCCACGAGCGGCATCGACGCGTTCCCGACGACTTGGGGCACCAAACGGAACACGGTTTACACCACTTGGTTCGTAACGACAAGAGGAACACAACCAAACAAAATCCCACAGGGATTCTATACTTTGTAAAATAGATTTTCCAGAAAACCAAAAATACCGAAGGTGCTCGATGAAATGACAGGGGCCTTGCACATCTCAGAAAAATCCCCAAAAATTACCACTGAGTACTTGTGGCATAGGGAGGGTGTCTATGGAGTATGAGCTCAAATGGGTGTCCAGAAGTAGGGTTTTGACAAAGTGCCCACAAAATGGCATATTGGCATGATCAAGAGAAGATGATTTTTTCCTGCATGATCTTGAGGTGGTATTCTGGATATGAGTGTCTAGGAACCATGTGGTCAAGGTGACCAAGTCTCATGGTCATAGGATTTGTCTAGGTATAGGTTTGCTTGAAGATTTCAAAAAGGCATGAAAATGGCCTTACAAAGGAAGTAGGTCAAAAGTTGCTCAAATGGGTTTGGCCCCAAAAGATGAAGTGCAGGGAATGCAAAAATATTCATCCCCTGAATTTATCAGAATTTATGGAGATGCATAGCTTGACTCAAACATTTCTGGATCAGAAAGGGCAGTTTGGAAAATAGTGCCTAACTTTGAAATATTGCATTGGAGCGTGCAATATTTTTGCATGGATTGTCTTTATATGGCTAGGGGAGTCCTCTGGTATTTTTAGTGGAATTTTTCATGCTATGGAAATAGGCTTTCCTTTAGTAGGTGGAGAAAAGGGTTTAAAAGTTCGATAATTAGGGCTAGGGTTTTCGAGGGAAAACCTAAGCACCAAAATCATCACGGGTGATGGAGTGGTTCGTGGATCACTGGGAAAATCTTGAGGGAGAAATTCCCAAGTAAAATCATCTTCAAAAGATTTGAAGAAATAATTAGGAAAAGAGAAAAAGGTTTTCAGGTGTCATAAAACACCACTAAAATTAGGTTTAAATTTTCGGGGTGTTACACCACTTTGACCTCTTTTTGGTCATAGCCCCGGCAACCGCCGAAGCAAAGCCGCTGGGACCATGCCCGGGGGCTACTGTCGCAGCAGTGGAACACGGGCCCCTAGCGCTGCCAAAGTGGGTCCACCACCTGTGGGCCCAACGTGAAGATGGACAAGGCCAAGACGTGACGCAAGACCTGGCGGGTACCCAGCTCGCTAGCCAAGACTGCCGGGTGCGAAGGACCCCCAGGTCCCCCGCACCCCGGAAGCAGAAGAGGACCCCGAGAGCCCGAGACCCCGACAGCGTCGGACTCTCTCTCGGGTACCTGGCCATACAAGCCGAAGCTAGGGTTTCCACCACCCTCCAGAGGATGGCAGAAGGACCCAGAAGACTTGGGAAGCAAGGCGCGGGCAGGAGACACCACCTGCAGTGTGCCAGCCTTTGCCCATGTCGATTTCCCCTAAAGGGCGGGGATCTCACCAAACCGGCGAAGGATACTTGGAGGAGGAGAGGCCACGTCTCCTCCTCCACCACGGAGAGGGGATTCTTCCCGCCAAGACCCCCTCACGGTCCTCGCATGACCTCTGTTGTATCCCCTTGTCTATAAAAGGAGGGCCAAGGCATGGCGAGGAGAAGGACGAATCCAAGGTAGAAGACACCCACGGATGCTAGCAGAGCAAGACCACGATAGAGCTAGGCTAGGGCAGGGAAGAAAGGGAAGGTGATCTCCTCCGGGCCAAGATCTGTCCTTCTTCTTCCTCTAGCCAAAATCCTTGACGGGTACCTCACCGGAGCCACCCTTGTAGCCACACCATGTTGCCACCATCTATCCAGACATGCAGGAGTAGGGCTGCTAGCCTTTGGGCGGCCTGAACCTGGTAGACCGCTGTGTCCTTTGCTTGCTTTCCATACACGTCGAGATCGAGAGAGAGAGAGAGAGAGTGAGAGCTCGTCGGAGACCCCTCCATGAGAGACGTTTCCAGCCTCCTTCGCGCCCCTACCGAATCTACAAAAGGGGTGCCCGTCATCCCCGGTGTCCGTCCTTCGAGACACGACATATATGGACAATATCTTACTATACCATTGGATCATATGATCCCACATGGTATATCATTTGAACTTTGTGTGTTGATCCACATGAGACCACTCTTTGCACTTAGTCTTGATCAACCTTGTATCTTTTTATCTTCTTGATCATATCAAATATGTCCATAATAATCAATGATCTTGATGGCATATAACCTTGAATCCAACACATGGAGTTCAAGCGATGCCAATGGACAAACATACAAGAATAACTCAATACGAACATTAGTCCATAAGGATTGTCATTAATTACCAAAACCACACATGGGGGCGCCATGCCCTTTCAATCTCCCCCATTTACAAGGGTTTATATAATGAATTAAGCAATCATGCAAAGCGACAAGCATGGATGCATGAGCATGAAAGGAAAATGCTTATGACCAAAACAAAAGCATAAAACCAAATTCCCTTAAACCCAACCCTCTAAAACTTCTCCCCATTGGCATCCATTTCCAAAATGGGCGAAAAGACTTAGAAGGTCAATATAGTATGAGCTCCCTCATAACGTGTGCATTTCTCAAAATATGAGTGAAATCAAATACACATATCCAATGACGAATAGTTGGACAGAGCACAAACTATATTGAGGATCCAAAGATTGCAAAAGAATGATATGGAAAAGTTTTTACAATTCTCCAAATAAAAGGTAAGCAATCAAAAAGATCCAACTAACCAAATAAACACAAGATATTATGATTTGAGCAAAAGACTGTTTTAAAGAAAATAGAGGAGCTCCCCAATATTTGTGCACAATTTAGAATTATTCTATTTGAATACAAGATTTACAAACATGAAATCCTCACTCCTCCGATATCCTCTAAAACACAAAAACAAATGAATTCACAAGATCAATATGATGCAAATGAAAAACAAAGCTTGTGACATATCCCATGGTGAAGATTATTGGCTTGTAAAGACAAGCAAGATATTCACCAAGATGAGAGCACCAAGATGTGATAAAATAGGATATGCACTTATAAATCAAATTCTTTTCGGAGTCACGCCAAAGAATCAAAAACGGAGTAAAAGAGGTGACACCGAAGAACTAGGATATCGAGTAAAGATGTAATTTCTTTCATGTATATAAGTTTCTAAGTGTACAACAATCATGAAGATATATATCCACAAATAAATATGTACACATAAAATTAGTTAGTAAAGTAAAGAACAAGATATCCAAAATAAGGTCATATATTATACACATATGATATTTGTGTAGGATCATAGCCCATAGCTAAAGATTTCATATTGCATAGTAATGAACTTCAAATACAACCACAACGAAGGCATCACAAATATCACTAAGGAAAGGAGATAGTTGGGATGCTTTGACAAAGAAATAAGTGTCATTAGAATCGAATAGAATTTGCAAATTCATCAATATTGCACATGAGAGTATTTTGAGACAAATACATACAATATAATTGTTGGATTGACATATATGGGATAGGTGAATCATGAGCATGATTTTATATCATCCCCTTGATATGCAATCATCTCAACTAACTCTCATTTGCCATAAAGAAGTTTCTTTTAAAAATTTGCAAGAACCACAATAAAGGCACATAAAAAAAGTTTCATGCCATGATTCAACCTACATAAGGTTGGATGCTAGAAAAGTATGCATGAAGGTGAATACTTGTTACCGAGATGACATTGGGTTGATGTAGTAGATACAATTTCATCAACCATCCTCGCTTGGCTCCAATAACCATGTGGTGAGGGACCTTCTTTAGTTCTTTATAAATGAGACAAGCATCCAATGCATCTCCCAAGAACCTAAAACACATTTAAGTACAAAAATGGTCCCAAACTAATTGGGTCCTAAGTAGTTAGTAGAACTACAATACTTAGGAGGAACTCCACATAACTTGGTGCATATAGATATGAAAATGAATTACATGCACGCTTAGCCGAATTAGGATTCCGTGGTGTTTCCCTTGTATGTTGGTATACAGAGGAAAGCATGCCATAAAACCATAAATGAAGTACATGTGCATGCCTAAAATTTTCAAGAACCAAATTGAGATAGAAATTGGACAAAACACCAAGAAATCAAGGAAGGTCCAAATTATATCAAAGATCCAAATCAACAAATGATTTAGAGACGCCAATTGAAACTAAATCAAAACAACACATGATTAATAAGATACCAATTGGACAAGATATCCAAACAAAATGATTAAATATAAATCAAGGAACTAGATATCAAATTTCTAAAGATATACCAAACAAAGTATATATCAACGAATGATATAACCAACTCCCAACGAGAGAAATCAATTGAGAATAATTCTCAAAGATAGCAAGGATCTAACAACTAAGCCAAACCCTCTACACTTTTCATGATGGCACAAAGTACAAAGGCGAAAAGGTTTGTCTTCCATAGAGACATGTCCGCGGGATCAAATACCAATACAAGATAAATAGTGTACCAAAGGATAAAGAAAAGCTTCTCCAAGAATAGCACAATATCTAGAAGTAGCTATAGAAGGCAATGTGCACAAGAATGGGATCAAAGCCTCTCCTATACCAATTAATTCACTAGGAAGGTTTGAATAAGATAAAAGGATCCATAAGAGGCTAGGAACACAAAGAGAGTTATAACACATCAATTTTTGGCAAGAGTTAAGGCAATAAGATCAAGAGCCAATATTAAGACGATCTACAAATTCCACCACAAATATGTGCATCACTTGTCAAGGACAAGGAATATATGGAGATATATTTCTCGGTGGTATATTGTAATGAAATTCAAGATCATCTTCACAATATATAAGCATATGGCAATGTGTAAGTTTAAAGTGAAATGCTTATGTAGATAGAAGTTCTTGATAGCTTCAAATATTCACGCGATAATGCAAAGCAACTACAAAGAGTGTTTTGAAGCAATCGATTCCCCAAAGAGATATATGAGAACATATTAGAGAAAACCCTAACCAAGAACATTCATCACAAACAAGATCCAAAATGTGAGTAAGTAAAAACATTTAAGCAAATGGGAACTTGTTTGAGAAACATGCCATATAGGAATAAGATAATTAACAATATCAATTCTAGGTGACAATACCTCACATGTTCACATTGTCTAGGTTTGTAATATGCATATAGCTTATTACTCCACCATAATGTGATAATCCATTTATTCTCCACAAGAGGCGAATAAACCCAACTAGAGATAACTAATGAACATTATAGAATTTGAATTTCTCATGAGAAGGACATACCATATAGGGACTAGATAAAATTGATATATCAACAATAAGTGGTAGTACTCATGTATACACAATTTTAGGATTGTGAAGTGCGTAAGCATATTACTCCCCCAAAAATGGTATAATCCATTAATCTCTCAAAAAGATCCAATTAGGATATAAGCAAGTTGATACAAATGGCTCAACACAAACTCACACATACATGGTGTGCAAACCAACATACACATAATTGATTACTCAAGAAAAGTAAGTAGAGAGCACGACACATGCAAACATTAGTAAGGTACAAAACCAAACACATACAAGGATGTAAGTAACTTTCAATGTATATGTGATTTAACTACAAGTTACCGCAAGGAGGAACATTGGATGTGAGAACATAATCCAAATGACTAGGTTTGAGAAAATATAAATGATGAAGATTCTTTAATTCTTCATGATGTAGCCAAGTCTCCAGTGCTCTCCACCAACACCTATTGATCAAGTTTTAACTTGTTGGTCCCCAACCAAGTTGGGTCCTAATAGGTTAATCACAATAGGCTTGGCAACCCAAATGGTCCTTTTCTTGACACCACTTTGAGTACCAACATATTTGGCAAACACATTGCCAACCTTATCCTTCTTAAGAGAATAAATATCATCAATTATTATGGGGTTGGATAAGTTACCACTAGTGCATGAAGAAGCAAGATGACCCTTCTCACGACATATGTAGCAACATTTGCTTCCTCCTTTCTTCTTAGTTGAAACTTCATCATGAGGAGGCATGCCATGATTCTTCTTGGGAAGGGATCGTTCTTCAACTTGGTGAACTTGAGTTTGCTCTTCCCTTGTTGCCTCTTGCTAAGTGATTTATTCTTCAAACGGCAAGATCTAACATGGTGCCCTTTAACTTTGCACTTGAAGCAAGTGATCTTGGCCATATTCTTGACTTGTTCTTGGCCCTTCTTATTCTTGTTATACTTGGACTTATCCTTACTATTTGAGTTGAATCCAAGTCCACTCTTGTCATTGGGGTGTCTTTGCACACTCAACATGTTGTCAAGTGCGGGCTTCCCATCATGACGCTTTTCCAACTCTTTCTTCAAAGAAGAGACTTGGGCCTTGGGCTCTTTTAATTCCTCTACATGGTTAGTATCAACACAAACACTAGAGGAGGTAGATGCTTCATTGTTAGAGCAACAAGGTATGGAAAGTAATTCATCACAAGATTTATCGATAGTTTGAGTGGATAAATTACTAGGACTAGCACATGACAATAAATATTTTGAGTAGAAGTTATGCCATTGTCCACAAGAGGTTCACACGATGTTACCTTAGACATCATAGCCTCATGAGCTAACTTTAGCTTATCATGGGAGACTAAAAGATCCTCATGAGAGCTCGAAAGCTTTTCATGTCTTTCTTCCAATTTCCCATAATTGCTAGAAAGCAATGCAAGTTGAGCCCTTAGCTCAACATTCTCCGTCAATATGGATGCTTCACAAGAGATAGAGTTAGTAGCACAAGCATCATTATTTATGACAATAGGAGAAAGTAACATGGCAAGCTCTTTAGAGTGAGAAGCTTTAAGTTGCACATGAGAGTCGGTTAGTTTGATGAGCTCACCCTTAATGACCCTAGAGCCATTATCTAGGTGCTCAAAATCCTCAAGGAGTTTGGCATGAGCATCTATAAGCTTACCATTTTTTATTTTGAAATCATTTGCCACTTTAAGAGATCTATCAAGGGATCCCTTTACTCGAGAAAGTTCAAGAGCAAAAGTTTCCTCAAGAGTCTTCTTAGTGATTTGGTCTTCTTCAAGAGCTTCCTTGAGTTCGGCGATCTCATCCACATATTTATATTCACGGCTTTGCATTTTCTCAATCGTGTCTTCATGCTCACCAATAAGTTTCTTACTCTTAATAGAAATAGTCAAGATTTCTATACAGTTAGAACAAGCATTCTTATTTTTACTTAGAGCATGAAAGACAATTTGACTTTTCCTATTTAAGGAAGACATACTATCATCACTATCTTCATGGGAAATATTGGAATCCAAGGTAGGAGATACCTCAGAAGCTTTAGCCATAAGGCAAAAGTGAGTAAATGACGATGGAGATGAAGAATTACTTGAAGCACCATTTAAGTTCATATCTTGTTCCATTGAGTGTTTGGTTTCCTCTACATGGTTAGCCAAAAAAATACTAGAGGAAATTGAAGCAATTTTATTATGGCAACAAGATGTAGAGAGCATATCACCACGAGGATTAATCAAGCAATTTGTACGAAATATGCAAGGACTATGAACACAAGCATGTAAATCAAAGTTTGTGCTACATGTGTTTAAGTCCAAAGATAAATCATTGCAATAAGATATAGGTGATGGATCATCAACAATAATCTCACTATCATCATTACAACATTTATCACTACTCACCATTGCATTATTTTGTGGCTTGCCACATGTAGGTGAGGTAGAAGGAGTTGAGAACTCATCACAGCCGGAAGTGGAGGGGCAACAATCATCTCCACAATTCTTGGACACATCATATTTATCTTGAAGCTTGGTCCAAAGCTCATGAGCATTTTGAAAAGGAGAGACCGACATAATAACTACATCGCTCAAAGCATTGAAAATCACATTAGAAGCTTGAGCATCTAGATAGGAATTATTCTCATCCAATAAAGATAATCTTTTGGGATTCCTTGGAGGAGAATAACCCCTATATAGAATTCGCTCTATGTATGGGTCAATGACCCGAATAATATCAAGAATGTGAATTCTTCAAACATCATAATTTGTGCCATCTAATATAAAAGAAGCATTGTGCACTAGTTCGCTAGACGACATCTTTACTCTCTAGGCGGTGAAGCCTAATAATGAGAGAACCCGCTCTGATACCAATTGAAAGGACACGGATGTCGCCTAGGGGGGTGAATAGGCGATTAAAATTCTTTACGGTTTAGGCTTGAATAAATGCGGAATAAAACTAGCGTTTAATTTATCAAGCACGAAACCTAAACAAGCTAGGTTTACCTATGTGCACCAACAACTTATGCTAAACAAGATAAGCAAATATGTGATAGCAAGATATATTACTTCAAATTCGATGGCTATCACAAAGTAAATACCATAAGTAAGAAGCTCGTGTATAGAAATACCGAGGCACTTGAAGACGATGATTTATCCCGAAGTTCACTTCCCAATGGAAGCTATGTCTCCATTGGAGCGGCGCAGGGTCACAAAGTGATCCCCGAATAGCCGTAAAATGGCACACCGTAATCTCCTTCGTGCCTCCACCAATGCGGAGTGCCACGATCCACTATGGGACACTTGAGGGCGATCACCGAACCCGTACAAGGATGAGGCACACCACAACTTAATTGGAGGCTCTCACCGTAATCCCACGGCTCCCAAAGCCACAAGACTCACAAGGTTGGGGCGCGTCTCCACAACTTAATTAGAGGCTCCCAACTATCCCGCGAGCCACCAAAACTCCGAGATCAACAAGGCCCGTCTAGGGCACTCCAAGTACCCAAGAGGACAAGCTCTGGGGCACCCCAAGTACCCAAGAGTAACAAGCTTCTCAACTTCGATTTCCACGTATCACGGTGGAGAACTCAAACCGATGCAACTCATGCAATGGGCAAGAACACAAGAAGTGCTCAAAATCCTTCACTCTCAAATCCCACCAAAGCAACTAATGCTTATGAGGGAGATGAGAGGAAGAACAATGAAGAACACCAAATTCCTCCAAGATCTAGATCCAAAAGCTTCCCCTCACTTAGAGGAGAGATTGATTGGTGGAATGGTAGATCTAGATCTCCTATCTCTTTTCCTCTAATTGGAGGCACGAATCATGGAGGAATAGAGAGTTAGCAAAGCTCAAGAAGGTCAACAATGGGGGCAAAACACGAGCTCAAGAGTTGGTCAACCGTTGGGGAAGAAGGGGCCTTTTATAAGTCCCCACGAGATAGATCCGTTGCAGGAAAAGCAAGGGTCGGATAATCCGACCCACACTTGAATCGGATAATCCGACACGCATCAGAGAGCTGCAAAATAGCTGTTTTCGCGACCAGCAGAAATCCGGGTCGGATATTCCGATTCAGTTTGAATCGGATTATCCGATAGTTTGAAAACTGACAGAAACAGCAAAACGGAAACTGCAATATCTTTTTCATCTGAACTCTGATTTCGATGTTCTTGGGCTCGTTGGAATCACCACATCGAGCAGGACAAGATGATGCAAGAAAACATCATAGTCCATCATGTGAGGAGGAATCCACAAGAGGAGAGTTTGACCTCTCTTATAAAAGACAAACCGGTAAAACCTCCAATATCAAAAACGCAACAAGATATTCATGAAATCCGTTTTTGATGAACTAGAGCTTGGTATAGAGATGACACAAGCTCTAAATTCTCACATGGATGAAAGCCAAATAAGAACCAAGAAAGATGATATGCCAAGTATGCAAAGGTTTGAGCTCTCTCCAAGTAATACGCTAAAACTCAATCGAGAGCCCCTCTGATAGTACGATATCTACCCTATAACCCGGTCTCCCAACTAGAACCACGAGACCGGTAAAATAGAAACCATATCATACCTTTGCCTTGCGCATATCACTTGAGCTAGATGATGATGATATTGATCTCTACAAGTGGACCACCTTTCTTGATTGCGCTTTGCTTGGTGTAGACTCACATAATGCTCCCCCATACACCAAGATGGAAGTGCCTCTCTTAGGAACATCTTCACATGACCATTATCAGATAATCCTGGTTATCTAGGACCGGATAATCCGATTCCCAAAAGGGTTGCAAGCTTCAAGCATATGATATCTTCTAGATGCCCATCTTGAACTTGCACATCTCAACCTTGATGACGATCACCACTTGACGTCATCCTCCATGAGCTATAAGGAATCATCCTTTTGATGCAAGCCCATGGAGAGATACCTAACCCAAACAAAGGAATGCCATACACACATAATGGGTTAGTTCACAAAGCTATATGGACAATTTCTTACTATACCATTGGATCACATGATCCCACATGGTATATCATTTGAGCTTTGTGTGTTGATCAACATGAAACCACTCTTTGCACTTAGTCTTGATCAACCTTGTATATTTTTATCTTCTTGGTCATATCAAATATATCCATAATAATCAATGATCTTGATGGCATATAACCTTGAATCCAACACATGGAGTTCAAGCGATGCCAATGGACAAACCTACAAGAATAACTCAATACAAACATTAGTTCATAAGGATTGTCATTAATTACCAAAACCACACATGGGGGCGCCATGCCCTTTCAGGGAGACTGTTGGATATATGCCCTAAGAGACAATAAATATATATGTTTCATGATTAATGTATTATATCTTTATGCTATAACTGCTATGGTCTATAAATGTGAGATTTATAGGGAAACACATACGCACGTGTAAGGATATAATCAAACCCCATTTACCCTTTGTCCTGTCTCTTGGACAAACTCGTTAATACTGGATGGTGATTTTTTTCATCCATGGGCAAGTGCTCTTGCCATTATTAATGGGAGCATATTGTTAAGTTAACAATATGACTGGGAAGACCCAAATATATGATATACTACGAGATCGAGTTTTGTATGAAATAGCATAGTCTAGGTTTGGTTGCTTGCTTATTCCTTAGACCATGAGAATATATGTTGTGTATACTGGAGAGGAAGCTTTGACATAGTCAAGTATTACGGCCGTAACCGGGTAATCAAAAAGGCTATGATTGGGTAACCTCACAGGTATATTATAACCATAGTAGTTCAAGATTGGGAATCACACCTCTAAAGTAATAGAGAGATACAACCAGGATCCGCTCTAGTGTGGAGGTGTCCATTGACAAGTCTGCGCAGACAAAGTAATGATATGCAAATTGTGGGGACCCCGGACTAGCTGTCCGAAATACCCGATTATGCTTAACACAACGATCCCGTGATCAGTCTGTCGTTGCACATAATCCGAATTGGATACCAAAGTTTACATCCATTACAGTACCGAATAAAAAGTCTTACATAAATGGTCATTTAGACCAAGTTCTTACATAGGTGCCTTCAAGGGCCAAACCAAAATATCAGCGGAAGCTACGGCGTAGTAGACATCATATTCTAACGATGACGACCCGACAGGCAGCTGACTTGTGGAGATCCTTAGTTCGCGTAGAAGTCGCCATACTCCTGCTCGGCGTAGTGCTCCTCCTCGTAGTCTGGCTAGGACAATAGCCAGGGACGAAACCAATATGAGTACATTTGAATGTACTCGCAAACTACCCCAACATGAGTATGCACTAGCTTTATTTTAACTTACAACTTTTAATTGTTTTAAAACATCTCTATATCTTTATTGAAAAAGGTAAGAAGAGTTTTATAACTATTTTTAAAAGAAATCACCATCTCATTTGTTTCTCCAAACCCTTTCTTTTCCGGACCAAGGCTCACCATGGTCCAATTAGTCCAACAACTCATACCACTCCATTTGGTATAGTTATATCACACCATCACCAATTCATTTTCTTTTAAACTTAAAAGCTTTTCCAAAAATTTGCACATGATCTTAGGACAGCCTCCCAATTGTCCATATCCGGGGACTCGGCTATTCGAATAGTTTTGACCCTCTGCAGAGGTAGCACGCTTTTTATCCCACACCCATCCGGTAACTCATCGTGTCAGCCACGTCCCGCCATACAAGGTGTATGCGAAGTTGAGCCACCGACCCTAGCCTCTCCTTTGCTCATGCTAGTATAGGATCCTACCCATATGATAATTCCCACCAACACTCAGTCCGGTCCCCGTCGGCAACCCTAAGTGTGAGGACTCATATGTTTTTCCCGGCGACCACATTTATGAAGTCTTCAATCCTCCTCCTTATCTTTCCATAGAGTTTGAGCGAGGACCCAGGTCAGGGGAGTTCACAAACCATCCCCTCATGCATAACGGAGTCATCTCCGTCGATGAGGTATCCCATACTAATAAGAGCAAATTATATGACTAAGCCCCGTTCCCATATGGGGGTAAGTGTGGTCGCACAGATTAAGATTGGTTGTCATAGTACTAGGATACTGTGCATTTTTCATAAACATTCCCATTTTTCCATTTCTCCACTTTAACACCGACATCTCGGCATTCCATAACCACACAAGTATTTCCAAAGGAGTTTGAATAAACAACATTGTTTTCCATCCTAAAGTTTCATAACTACTACATAGGGTGGCAAAATAATTTCCATACACTTTTGGAAAAGGTTTTGTAAACCATTGGTTTTAAGAGTAAATCATTTGATCAAAGTAGATGCATATATATTTAGGTGCAAGCTCAGAGAGTAGCTTGCCTTGCTCGGCAAAGGGGACTTGATCTTGATCTTCTGGTTCAACAAATTCCCCCTCCTCGATATATCCAGCAACGTTCTCGTCTAATCGATAAACAAACAAATACAAGCAATCACTAAACTACTCAAACAACATCACATCATCACAGTATCACAATCCTAAATGCTCTAAATAGCCACTGGATACATCAAACAATACAATTTAATTTCAAAACAATTGAATTAAACATTAATTGTTTAAGTCCAAATTATGGCAGAAACTTGTTAAACATGTTTAATTGCACAACTTGAGTTCTGTTGGTCACAAAAATACAAACTAAATTTCTATAGAAAGCTACTGATGTGTAGAAGACAACCCAATTTGAATTGGATCATTTGGAGTTACCAAACTCCCTACACATTGGTTTGAATCCAGTAGCTTAATAATCAAGTTTTGGTTACCAAATATGTTCTGTTGTTCCAAAAATTAAATCCTTTTAGGGGTAAGTAAACATGGCTATATGTGAGCTAACAAAATTGGTCCTAACTCATTTGGATCAACCAATAAACATATTTGTTTGTTTTTGTCCAGAAGGGTTTATCTTAAAGTCAACAATTAATATTGCTTAAATAATTCTACCAAAATTAGGGGAGCTAATACAAGGCAGTACTAAGCTAGCAAAATTGGTTTGGAATTATTTGGACTAACAGAGTATCAGAAACAAACAAGTTTAGATTTTGAACCTTCTGTGGCATTTTCAATAATTCTTTTTAACTATTTATTTAAATGACATGAGACCAATTGGGTTGGTTAAACAATTTCATAAGCTTTCCAGAACAATTGAGTTTGATTTATTTGGATTCCTAAATCTCAAGTTATTGATTTTACAAATTGGGTCCAGTACTGAAATTCTTCTGAAATTAAAATAGAAAATGTGTTCAGTGTGGATAATGTTTAAATGTATGACATGGGGGACCCACTGGTCAGCGGCACAGCGCACGCAGGGAAATTAATAAAACCCTGACGAGCGGGGCCCGCTCGTCAGTCTCTCTCTCTCTTTCTTTTCTATCCGAAACGGTAAGCTACCGTTGGATGGAGATCCAACGGTCCGCGACGAATCCATCGGCGACGACCATATTGGGCGGCGCCGTGGCTCCGGCGACGGCGAGGTTGGGCAAAACCTCACCTAGAGGGCTCGGGAAGGCTCGGGGACGGTGCAGGGCGACGGCGGAGGCTCGGGGAAGTTCGTGGTGCGACTGGAGCTTGCTGGGGCGGCGTGAATCGTCGACGGCGAGCCGCTGAACTTCCACGGCCACGGCAGCGGTCTCCGGCGGTGTCCTGGCGGCGTCTCTGTGCACAAAACAGAGGGGCAAAAGGCTCGGGTGAGTGCGGGGAGTACGGGGATCAAGGTGGTGTGGTCAGTGGAGGAAGGGGAGCAGTAACACGGCACGGCCGTGTCGGCGTCCACCTTCGGATGCGGCGGAGCGTCGAGGAAGCTCACGGGCAGCTGGAGCTTCGAGGGCGTGGCTCCGCCCTCCTGGCGGTGCACTGAGGAGTGGAGAGAGTGAGAGGGGTCGGGTGGAGTGGAGGGAGTGCACGGTGCGGGTGGGGTATTTATCGGCCGAGGTCGGTCCATGGTGGGTCGGGTGCAGGAGAGCTCCAGAGGGGCGGAGAGGCCGGCGCGCGGTGTCTGGGGGGTCCGGGATGGAGCTAGGGCTCGCGGCGTAGAGGATCGCGTGGCGAGGTGCGGTGAGCTGGGCCAATTTGGCCGGTCGCCGTCCAACTCCTCCGCGGCGGCATCGGGGGACAACGGCGTTAAGGCGAGGGGAGAGGGTCTCCTCTGCCCGCAGAGGTGCAGAGGCACGGGGGCGAGGGTGAACGCGGCAAGGGGGCCCTGGGGGGCCTGGGAACGGCGACGACGGCATGGCGACGGCGACACGCACGACAGTGAGCTAGGGGAGGTAGACGATGACGGTTTTGCAAAAACCCCCTGGCTCCTGTGCACTGCTTGTTTCCCTTCTTCTTTCTCTTATTTACTTTTTAGTCCTTCTGTTTAATTGCAGTAGCATTTCTTGATTTATTTGAGGCACTAAATCAATTTATAAAAATTTGGCAAAATTTGTGGGCCTTCCCATAAGGTGCAGAAGCTCCACAAAAATTGGCATAAAATAATAAAATGTTTTGAAACATTTTCTTTTATAGTGTTTTAATTATGGCATTTTAATTTATTTTTACTTTGTTTACTTTTGAATTTTTAAAACTAATTTGAAAATATATTTGAGAGAGATAAGTAGTAAGAATGAAATGGGAGGGTTTGCAATACCACTCCACTAAATTTTGTTGGAAACAAAATGAGATCCTCACTTGGAGAATTTGTGTGGCACTTGCCACATTTATTTTTCTTGTTTTGCTTTTATTTATTCCTCTTCTTTTCTTTATGTTCTCAATAGAGCAAGCAACACACAACAAGAGGAAATAAGCAACACAAGCAAGAATATGAGATCAACACATATAATTTAACAAAAGTTTTTGTTGGCTCCCATTTTTGGAATTAATAATACTTGTTAATAATTTTGGGATGTTACAATCCTTCCCTCCTTAAAATAAATCTCGTCCCGAGATTTGCTAGGCTTAGGTACTAAAGAGGCCTGGGAATTCGCTCCTAAGATAATCTTCACGTTCCCAAGTTGCTTCTTCTTCAGAGTGGTTAGTCCACTGGACTTTGTAAAACTTGATCGCACGTCTTCGGGTAACACGAACATCTTCTTCGAGAATCTTGAGGGGTCTCTCGCGATAAGTCAAATCTTGGTTCAGGTCGATGGAGAGGTGGTCGATGTTTTTGAAAACATCAGGCTGGTCAGGAACTTCAAGACACTTCCGGAGCAAGGAAATGTGGAAGACATCATGATAATCTCCTAACTCCGGTGGCAATTCCAGCTGATAGGATACTTCTCCTCGACGAGCGATGATCTTGAAGGGTCCAATATACCTTGGCGCTAACTTTCCCTTGACATGGAAACGTTGCATTCCTTTGAGGGGTGTCACTCGGAGATAAACATAATCTCCAATACTGAAAGTGAGGTCACGGCGCTTGGTGTCAGCGTAACTCTTCTGACGGGATTGGGCAGTTTTGAGGCGCTCACGAATAAGCTGAACTTGCTCTTCAGCTTCACGGAGGGTATCTGGACCGAACAATTTGCTTTCTCCGGTATCAGACCAATTCAGGGGTGTACGACACTTCTTGCCGTAAAGGGCTTCAAAAGGGGCCATTTGCAGACTGGACTGATAACTATTGTTGTACGAGAACTCTGCAAACGGAAGACAATCTTCCCACTTGGAACCATAGGATAGAACACATGCGCGAAGCATGTCCTCCAATATCTGGTTCACTCGCTCAGTTTGGCCATCGGTCTGGGGATGATAAGCTGTGCTAAATGCTAACTTGGTTCCGAGGGCTTCATGAAGGGATTTCCAGAATCTTGAGGTGAATTGCGTACCTCTATCAGATACAATCTTCTTAGGCACACCATGCAGGCTTACTATTCTGGAAATATACAAGTCTGCTAACTGAGCTCCGGTATAAGTGGTCTTGACAGGTACAAAATGAGCAACCTTGGTCAATCGATCAACGATGACCCAGATTGAATCATGGCCTCGGTTGGATCTTGGAAGTCCGGTAATAAAATCCATTCCAATCTCATCCCACTTCCACTCGGGAACTTTCAAAGGTTGAAGCAATCCAGCGGGCCGCTGATGTTCAGCCTTGACTCGCTGACAGATGTCACATTTGGCTACAAAAGAACCAATCTCTCGCTTCATTCCATGCCACCAAAATCTTTCTCGAAGGTCTTGGTACATCTTGGTTCCGCCGGGGTGGATTGAATAAGGGGTCTCATGGGCTTCCTTCAGGATTAACTCCTTAAGTTCCGTGACATTGGGCACACAGATACGATCATTGAATTTCAGCACTCCTTCAGCATCTTCGGTAAAACCGGGTGCTTTGCGAGGGAGATCTTCTTCCTAATTCCTTCAATGCTTTCATGACCTTTTTGGGCTTCTTTGATTTGATCCATCAGGGTTGGGGCTAACTCCAAATTGGCGAGATATCCATGGCTAACAAGTTCTAGTCCAAAATTTTCGAACTCTTTGAACAAGGCTGGTTGTTCGGCTTGGATTAAGGCATTCAGGGTACAGGGTTTGCGACTAAGGGCATCGGCAACTACATTAGCCTTTCCGGGGTGATAGTGGATTCCAATATCATAATCCTTGATTAATTCCATCCATCTCCTCTGTCGCAGGTTCAACTCCTTCTGGGTGAAAATATACTTCAGGCTCTTATGATCCGTATAGATCTCACAGCGATGTCCCGCAAGGTAGGGACGCCACTTTTTAAGAGCAAGGACCACAGCAGCTAATTCCAGGTCATGGGTTGGGTAATTCTCTTCATGCGGTCGCAACTGCCGGGACAGGTACGACACAACTTTGCCTTCTTGCATCAGAACGCAACCAAGTCCGAGGCGTGATGCATCGCAATACACGTCGAAACTCTGGGTGACGTCTGGCATAACCAGGATTGGGGTGGAGGTTAGTCTCTTCTTCAACTCTTGGAAACTATCTTCGCACTTCTGAGTCCATTCAAATTTCTTGTCCTTCTTCAACAGTTGGGTCAAGGCTTGGCTATACTGGAAAATCCTTCAACGAACTTGCGGTAATAACCGGCGAGTCCGAGAAAGCTTCGGATTTCAGTCACACTGGTCGGGGATAACCAGTCAATAATGGCTTGGATCTTCTCTGGGTCAACAGAAATTCCTCCAGCAGATACTATATGTCCGAGAAACGCCACTTCATTGAGCCAAAACTCACACTTGCTAAGCTTGGCATACAGCTGGTGCTCTCGGAGGGTCTCCAAAACTAGACGCAGGTGTTCAGCATGCTCTTCTTCGGTCTTGGAATAAATAAGGATGTCATCAAGGAATACTACCACGAACTTGTCGAGGTACTCCATGAAAATCTTGTTCATGAGATTCATGAAATAGGCTGGGGCATTGGTCAGACCAAAGGACATCACGTGTATTCAAACAAACCGTAACGGTGGTGAAGGCGGTCTTGGGAATGTCTGTCTCTCTGATCTTCAACTGATGGTAACCTGTCCGAAGATCGATCTTTGAAAAGACTCGGGCTCCGTTCATCTGATCGAACAGATCCTCGATCTTGGGAAGGGGATACTTGTTTTTAATGGTCACGTCATTTAGCCTGCGATAATCCACACACAGTCGTGTGGTACCGTCTCTCTTGTCCACAAAAATAATAGGTGATCCCCAGGGTGAAGCACTTGGACGAACAAGTCCTTTGCTAAGCATATCTGCCAACTGCTTCTTCAACTCAACCAGTTCTTCCGGATTCATCCGATAAGGCCTTTGGGATATTGGGGCTGTTCCTGGGATAAGCTCAATTATGAACTCAATTTCCCGGTCTGGCGGCATACCAGGTAATTCCTCAGGAAAAACATCTCGGAATAGGTGAACAACACGGATCTCATCTAGGTGGGTCGAGCTATGCCTCATGGCAGCCTGGTTGGGGTGATTGGGTTCAGACACAAACTCCACTTCTACTTCTTTGTCGGTGGTGATGGATACAGCTCTTCTGGCACAGTCTATTCGACCATGGTACTTGGCTAGCCAATTCATACCGAGTATGACATCTATGCCTTGGGTTCCTAAAACAATTAGGTCGGCTGCAAATTTTCGCCTGAAATCTCTATGGCAGTATTTGGACAAAATCTCTTGGTTTCTAGGGTGGAACCAGGGATTTGTATACTCAAGGTTTTAGTTAGGAAGCCTTCTACTAAACCTCCCTTAGCAACAAACTCCTCGGTAACAAACGAATGTGTTGCACCAGAATCAAACAGAACAGTTGCAGGTACTGAGTTGACAAGGAACGTACCCAGCACGACATCCGGCGCATCTTGAGCTTCTTCAGCATTGATGTGGTGCAGACGACCCTTGACAACAGCAGCATTTCCGCGGGGTGCGGCATTCTTGCCATTACCATTTCCATTGCGGCCTTGACCATTGTTCGGTGCCGGGGCATTGGGGCGCTGAACATTCCTCTTGGGATTGGGGCATTCCTTGGAGTAGTGACCTTTGTTGCCACATTCAAAGCAGACAACATTGGCATTGGGGTTGAAGTTGTTGAAGTTTCCTCTGGGACGGTTATTGTCATTGGGGCGGTTGAAGTTGTTTGGGCGGTTAGGGAAATTGGGGCGTGGAGCTTGGGGTGGTCGATAGGCAGGTTTGGGGTTTTGCTGAAAGATACGAGGCTTCTGACTGCTCGAACCTTCCTGAGCATTCATCCTCCTCTTGCGACCTTCATACATAGACTTGCGCTTGGTCTCCAGCTGGATGGCTTTGTCCACAAGTGACTCCAGATCACGGAAGTCATGGACAACCAAAGCACACTGCAGTTCATCATGCAGCCCATTCAGGAAACGTTCCATCTTCTTCTCCTCCTTGTCGGTGTCCTCGGGAGCATACCGAGATAAGTCGGTAAACTCATCAAGATAGCCGACTACATCTCTACTTCCCTGCCTCAGCTTGCGGAATTCATCCCTCTTCCTATCAATGAGTCCACCAGAAATGTGCTTCCTGCGAAACTTCTCCTTGAACTCAGCCCAGTTGATGACGTGGTCAGCCTGCTGGAGAGCTTTGGTAGCTTCCCACCAAGCTCGTGCAGGTCCAGCAAGATAGTGGGTTGCATACAGCACCTTTTCATTGTCTCCTACAGCAGCAACTTGCAGATTGTTCCCAATGGTAAGAAGCCAATCATCGGCTTCCAGTGGGTGAAGTCCCCTGGAGAAGGTAGGCGGGTTGGTTTTCTGGAAATCGCCTAAGGTGGATCGCGGGTTCTCATTGCCATTGCCATTACCACCATTGTTGTTGTTGTTGTTGTTGTTGTTGTTGTTGTTGTAAGCGGCTGCGAGTTGTTGCAGGGCAGTGAGATGAGCCTGGCGCTCCTGCCGGGCATTTTCACGTTCCTCCATGATAAGCGCGAGAAGTTGAGCGGGGGTTGGGTCTGGTGGTGGTGGTGCTGATCCTGATCCTCCCGTATTGTCGCGACGGGGCGGCATCCTGAAGCACACCGGGTATAAGAGGCAAGGCAGAAAAGTTCGACTAAGGGAAAGACGATTTCGCAAGTGGTTGTTTAATTTAAGGATTATATGAAAATATTTCACACAGATTTAAACAAGACAAACATACTTATATTTCACAAACAACACATCAAGGAGTTCACATCAACTTCAAGCTTACAACATCAAGCTTACAACATCACCTTACATCTAAGACACATAGCATCTGGTTTCCAAAAGAACCACTACTCCGACTCGACTAGCGATAGGGGTCAACCTAATCCTGCGGTAGTGATCAAGTCACTCGCCTACTGAGGTGGAACCTCCAGCTCTAACACGTCAGCATCTGACTGGTAGGCTGGCTCCTCGGGATCCTCCTCCTCGTCCTCGAGAACTGCCTCGAGTGGCTCCTCCTCCTCGTCAACTAACTCCTCCTCATCATCCTCCTCCTCACAGTCCATCTCCTCCTCAAAGTCATCATCGTCACTGAGGAAAGCGTTGTTCTCCTTGCGGAGATCCTCGCCCTCCTCCTCCATCTCGTCAGTATGGTGCTCTAGATCCTCGATCAGCTGGTCCTGCTCGCCACCTTCTTGCGGAGCTTCACGATGGTCCTCCTCAGCTGGGCCCTCTTTCCGAGAAGAGCGACCTTATCCTCCAGCAGCTTCTCCTCATTCTCGCGAAGCTCAACGAGCGACTCGCGGTCAAAGCGAAGCTGAATCCTAGTGCGCATCAGATCATCCTGGGTGTGCTGAAGTAAGAGCTCCATGTCCATGATGTAGCTCCCAAACATCGGGTGGCAAGGGGAAGGAGTAGGGTGTCCGTCGCAGTTGCGCCTCCCGTAGAACCGGAAACGGGAGTCTACTAACTCCGCCTTGTGCTCCTCACAAAGTCGGGCTATCATCCTCTGTGTAGCAGTACAGAGACCGTCAACCCAGGTGGCCTCCTTGGTGGTGAAGACGAGCGTCCTGGAACTGGGAGACTTGATGTTCCGGCGAACTGACGACCTGATGAGCCAGCTCAGCCTTCCGACACCGTGAACATCAATCTGGGCTCCCTCAAACTCTGGAGCGGGGCGACCTAGCAGCTTGCTCAACTCGAACAAGTCATTCTCGAACGTCAGCTTGCTATCCTTCTCCAGCTGAACGAACTCGGTCCAGTGGAGTGCCATCTACAAATTTTTAAGCAAAATTTTAAGTTAGTGGGATGATAAGTGCACAAAATTTTAAGGATACTAAGGAAATTGTAATGTTTAATGAGAATAAATTTTTGCATAAGTAAGAGGATTGGAGATAAGCGGTTTTCAAAAATACTTCACTCCTTTCTTTTAGAAATTACTCTTTTTGATAACACTTGTTTGACGACCATGCTAACTAAGGTTTCCTAAAGTCAGGATGGCTCTGATACCAAGTCTGTGGGGACCCCGGACTAGCTGTCCGAAATACCCGATTATGCTTAACACAACGATCCCGTGATCAGTCTGTCGTTGCACATAATCCGAATTGGATACCAAAGTTTACATCCATTACAGTACCGAATAAAAAGTCTTACATAAATGGTCATTTAGACCAAGTTCTTACATAGGTGCCTTCAAGGGCCAAACCAAAATATCAGCGGAAGCTACGGCGTAGTAGACATCATATTCTAACGATGACGACCCGACAGGCAGCTGACTTGTGGAGATCCTTAGTTCGCGTAGAAGTCGCCATACTCCTGCTCGGCGTAGTGCTCCTCCTCGTAGTCTGGCTAGGACAATAGCCAGGGACGAAACCAATATGAGTACATTTGAATGTACTCGCAAACTACCCCAACATGAGTATGCACTAGCTTTATTTTAACTTACACTTTTAATTGTTTTAAAACATCTCTATATCTTTATTGAAAAAGGTAAGAAGAGTTTTATAACTATTTTTAAAAGAAATCACCATCTCATTTGTTTCTCCAAACCCTTTCTTTTCCGGACCAAGGCTCACCATGGTCCAATTAGTCCAACAACTCATACCACTCCATTTGGTATAGTTATATCACACCATCACCAATTCATTTTCTTTTAAACTTAAAAGCTTTTCCAAAAATTTGCACATGATCTTAGGACAGCCTCCCAATTGTCCATATCCGGGGACCGGCTATTCGAATAGTTTTGACCCTCTGCAGAGGTAGCACGCTTTTTATCCCACACCCATCCGGTAACTCATCGTGTCAGCCACGTCCCGCCATACAAGGTGTATGCGAAGTTGAGCCACCGACCCTAGCCTCTCCTTTGCTCATGCTAGTATAGGATCCTACCCATATGATAATTCCCACCAACACTCAGTCCGGTCCCCGTCGGCAACCCTAAGTGTGAGGACTCATATGTTTTTCCCGGCGACCACATTTATGAAGTCTTCAATCCTCCTCCTTATCTTTCCATAGAGTTTGAGCGAGGACCCAGGTCAGGGGAGTTCACAAACCATCCCCTCATGCATAACGGAGTCATCTCCGTCGATGAGGTATCCCATACTAATAAGAGCAAATTATATGACTAAGCCCCGTTCCCATATGGGGGTAAGTGTGGTCGCACAGATTAAGATTGGTTGTCATAGTACTAGGATACTGTGCATTTTTCATAAACATTCCCATTTTTCCATTTCTCCACTTTAACACCGACATCTCGGCATTCCATAACCACACAAGTATTTCCAAAGGAGTTTGAATAAACAACATTGTTTTCCATCCTAAAGTTTCATAACTACTACATAGGGTGGCAAAATAATTTCCATACACTTTTGGAAAAGGTTTTGTAAACCATTGGTTTTAAGAGTAAATCATTTGATCAAAGTAGATGCATATATATTTAGGTGCAAGCTCAGAGAGTAGCTTGCCTTGCTCGGCAAAGGGGACTTGATCTTGATCTTCTGGTTCAACAAATTCCCCCTCCTCGATATCTCCGGCAACGTTCTCGTCTAATCGATAAACAAACAAATACAAGCAATCACTAAAACTACTCAAACAACATCACATCATCACAGTATCACAATCCTAAATGCTCTAAATAGCCACTGGATACAACAAACAATACAATTTAATTTCAAAACAATTGAATTAAACATTAATTGTTTAAGTCCAAATTATGGCAGAAACTTGTTAAACATGTTTAATTGCACAACTTGAGTTCTGTTGGTCACAAAAATACAAACTAAATTTCTATAGAAAGCTACTGATGTGTAGAAGACAACCCAATTTGAATTGGATCATTTGGAGTTACCAAACTCCCTACACATTGGTTTGAATCCAGTAGCTTAATAATCAAGTTTTGGTTACCAAATATGTTCTGTTGTTCCAAAAATTAAATCCTTTTAGGGGTAAGTAAACATGGCTATATGTGAGCTAACAAAATTGGTCCTAACTCATTTGGATCAACCAATAAACATATTTGTTTGTTTTTGTCCAGAAGGGTTTATCTTAAAGTCAACAATTAATATTGCTTAAATAATTCTACCAAAATTAGGGGAGCTAATACAAGGCAGTACTAAGCTAGCAAAATTGGTTTGGAATTATTTGGACTAACAGAGTATCAGAAACAAACAAGTTTAGATTTTGAACCTTCTGTGGCATTTTCAATAATTCTTTTTAACTATTTATTTAAATGACATGAGACCAATTGGGTTGGTTAAACAATTTCATAAGCTTTCCAGAACAATTGAGTTTGATTTATTTGGATTCCTAAATCTCAAGTTATTGATTTTACAAATTGGGTCCAGTACTGATATTCTTCTGAAATTAAAATAGAAAATGTGTTCAGTGTGGATAATGTTTAAATGTATGACATGGGGGACCCACTGGTCAGCGGCACAGCGCACGCAGGGAAATTAATAAAACCCTGACGAGCGGGGCCCGCTCGTCAGTCTCTCTCTCTCTTTCTTTTCTATCCGAAACGGTAAGCTACCGTTGGATGGAGATCCAACGGTCCGCGACGAATCCATCGGCGACGACCATATTGGGCGGCGCCGTGGCTCCGGCGACGGCGAGGTTGGGCAAAACCTCACCTAGAGGGCTCGGGAAGGCTCGGGGACGGTGCAGGGCGACGGCGGAGGCTCGGGGAAGTTCGTGGTGCGACTGGAGCTTGCTGGGGCGGCGTGAATCGTCGACGGCGAGCCGCTGAACTTCCACGGCCACGGCAGCGGTCTCCGGCGGTGTCCTGGCGGCGTCTCTGTGCACAAAACAGAGGGGCAAAAGGCTCGGGTGAGTGCGGGGAGTACGGGGATCAAGGTGGTGTGGTCAGTGGAGGAAGGGGAGCAGTAACACGGCACGGCCGTGTCGGCGTCCACCTTCGGATGCGGCGGAGCGTCGAGGAAGCTCACGGGCAGCTGGAGCTTCGAGGGCGTGGCTCCGCCCTCCTGGCGGTGCACTGAGGAGTGGAGAGAGTGAGAGGGGTCGGGTGGAGTGGAGGGAGTGCACGGTGCGGTGGGGTATTTATCGGCCGAGGTCGGTCCATGGTGGGTCGGGTGCAGGAGAGCTCCAGAGGGGCGGAGAGGCCGGCGCGCGGTGTCTGGGGGGTCCGGGATGGAGCTAGGGCTCGCGGCGTAGAGGATCGCGTGGCGAGGTGCGGTGAGCTGGGCCAATTTGGCCGGTCGCCGTCCAACTCCTCCGCGGCGTGCATGGGGGACAACGGCGTTAAGGCGAGGGGAGAGGGTCTCCTCTGCCCGCAGAGGGTGCAGAGGCACGGGGGCGAGGTGAACGCGAGCAGGGGGCCCTGGGGGGCCTGGGAGCGGCGACGACGGCCATGGCGACGGCGACACGCACGCACACAGTGAGCTAGGGGAGGTAGACGATGACGGTTTTGCAAAAACCCCCTGGCTCCTGTGCACTGCTTGTTTCCCTTCTTCTTTCTCTTATTTACTTTTTAGTCCTTCTGTTTAATTGCAGTAGCATTTCTTGATTTTATTTGAGGCACTAAATCAATTTATAAAAATTTGTCAAAATTTGTGGGGCCTTCCCATAATGTACAGAAGCTCCACAAAAATTGGCATGCAAAATAAAATGTTTTGAAACATTTTCTTTTATAGTGTTTTAATTATGGCATTTTAATTTATTTTTACTTTGTTTACTTTTGAATTTTTAAAACTAGTTTGAAAATATATTTGAGAGAGATAAGTAGTAAGATGAAATGGGAGGGTTTGCAATACCACTCCACTAGATTTTGTTGGAAACAAAATGAGATCCTCACTTGGAGAATTTGTGTGGCACTTGCCACATTTATTTTTCTTGTTTTGCTTTTATTTTATTCCTCTTCTTTTCTTTATGTTCTCAAATAGAGCAAGCAACACACAACAAGAGGAAATAAGCATCACAAGCAAGAATATGAGATCAACACATATAATTTAACAAAAGTTTTTGTTGGCTCCCATTTTTGGTATTAATAATACTTGTTAATAATTTTTGGGATGTTACACAAATATCATGGGATACTTAAACATGGGTTAAAGAGTATTGGCATCATACTGGTAACAAGGATAAGGTGACATAATAAATGAAAGTTATCATTTACGGTAATGTCATATATCTCGCCTTGGGTATTTGATGAGTATCGTGAAGGTGATAGGATAAACATGTTAATCAAGCAGGTTCAAAAGAGTGTCTTCGCATACCGGTAGCAGCTATACAGAACGTCCAGGTTCTCACACTGGCAAGTGATTGGATATGCATTTCCAATTATAGTTACACGTTATGAAACCTGTAGGGGTCACACACTTAAGGCGTCAAGGTCTCCTGTATACGTAGTGGTTCGGAGTAGAGAGGCAGTATCACCTGGGATGGTTTTCGGCGTGATAGAATTACATTCAAGGAATTCGATCATGAAGAAAGAAAGGTTTATAAGAAAGGAAATAATTGTCCAAGTATATTCTGTCGGCACACACTGGGTGTCTCGGATCATATAAATATGTTTGTATGATATCTAATTAATTCTGGGAATTAATTAGACAAAATATTAATTGATTAAATATTAATTTATTTAATTAATAGGAAATTATTTAGGCCAATAAAACGTGGCTGCCACGTGTGCCACATGGGCCCACATGGCAGTCGCACCACCACTTGGTGGTGGTGGGCCGAGTTGCCAGGAGGGGAGGCTCCCCCTCCAAACCGAACCCTAGTGGGCTTTGGTCCATGGGGGAAGGCTGTGGCGGCAGGTGGCCGAGACGAGGCCGGCCCGGGTGGGCCCCACCCACCCGAGGTCGGTGGCCAAGGCGGGCCCCACCCGCGAGTCGGTGGCCGAGGCGGGCCCCACCCGGGGTCGGCAGCCGAGGAGAGGAGGCGGTGGGGGAGGGGAGTTGGAGTTCCACTCCAACTCCACCTTCCCTAGCCGAATTGGGCAAGGGGAAGTTTCCCCTTGTCCAAGTTGAGTTGGACTAGGAAAACTTTCTCCTTGTCCAAGCAACCCTGCCCCTTGGAGCTCCTTTATAAACCCCACCCCCTCCTCTTTTGGAGATACACAATAGACTTGAGATTTCTCCTCGGAGGCTCCCAAGGTCCAGATCTAATCTCACTCCCTCTCTCCCATGTGTTGGGGTTCTCTCCACCATACGCATACTAGTAGCACTTAATCCTGGCACGGCGAAGGGCTGCTGGATCTTGACGGACGTACGTGTGCGAGCTCTCGGAGGGGTGAAACGTCATAGACGTCTGACCCTCACTCGTTTGGATCAAGAAGGCATACGAGGGATCGGCAACATTCTCACCGTCGGGCTTGACGTGAGAATCTTCATCAGGCTTCATCGACATCGGCATCGGCATCGACATCATCACCGACAACTCTTCTGCAACTCGTTGTTGGTAACGACAATACTATCCTCTCCTGTAACTACATAGATGTTCCTGGACGTTACGTAGGTCGGAAAATTTTAAATTCTGCTACGTAACCCAATAGGCGCCGGGCTGCAGTGCGTCACGGGGGAAGGAGGAAGCTGCCGCAGACTTAGATGGCGCGTGGGGGAGCGGGCGGCACTGGGGCTGCAAGGCCCGTTGGAGGCGGGGGTGAGGGAGCCGGTGGCGCTGGGACTGCTGGATCTGGCGGAGACAATAGATTTTGCGAGGGCTGGGCGGCGTGTGGGGACCGCAGGAGGACGACCGGCTTGGTCTCCCGGCAGCGCGTGGAGGAGGTAGAGCCCATCACCGCCGGTAGAAATGGGTGGGCGTGGTGGGATCGGGCGGTGGTGGAAGTCTAGTTGGGGAAGAGACGCTTTGCGGGGACGAGTGTGGTTTCCTGCGGTGGTGGCCTGATGGCTGGTGGGGGTGCGGGACTGGGCAAAAAAAGACGGTAACGACGATTAATCTCATGCGGTGCTAAAATGCTCTATAGGCTGATCCAACGGCTAGTTTGGGGTGCGCTACTACCCACCATGGCACCCCACTATAATGCTACTATTTATTTTACCTTTTGTATATTTATGTTTGTCCTTGGAGTTTTGTGCTTTTTGATACGCAAATATGGGACGTGAGGTCTACTTGGTTGTATCACCTTGATGCAATTTGTTTGACTTTAATTAAAGAGCAGTTTGTCAAATTTATTTTGTTGATTCACATATGGAGAAGCGTCTGCAATTATCTACTCGTACAAATGGTAACAATAGGCGTCGTGCGACAACGAATGACATATACATAAAGGCATACCGGTCAAAATGCTAGCTGTGAATTCCCAGAAAGATATGCTAACTATTTGACCATACCATCACAAAATGACAAACCTGAAATATCTTTGGGTGGCAATGGGACGACGATGATCAGGATGACTCCATCGTCCCCGCCCGACCGCCGCCAATCCCCATCACGCCTATTCCCCGCTATACCCATCTTGTATACATAGACTACGAGGGATGAGACTGGGGAGAGAGGAATGGCTAGGAGAGGTGGGATGAAATAATGGGATGGAGTGTCTTGTAACCTTATTTATTACGTCTCTGTAACCCACATGTTAGGGCTTATCGGATTCCATATGGAGTCCTCACGGCGAGATTTGCTCCCCGTCATGGCCCCGCCAGACTAATATAATGGGTACCCATTAGATAATTCCCACACGGTGAATTCCTTCCCTATCCACACCCCCATTGTGGGTAAATCCCTGCGAGTACCCGTCCCCGCAGGAAAATTGCCACCTTCATGTCCACACTAGTCTAAACTTTGTTGTTCCGTATTGTAGCTTAGTACTATGAATCATGGCAGTGTGAGTTTGGTTCCAGGTTAGCCGGTCAAAGGGAATGATATATGACGTCGATTAATTTTGGCTTGATGTACTTTCTTTGAACATTTTTATTGACTTTTCAAAGGTGTTGGCATAGCTAATTAAATTGGCTGAGATAGGCATTGCCACTTTACTCTCAAACTCCCAGTCTAAAATCTACATGTTTGGAGTTCCAATCCTAGTATGACATACAGAGCCTGTACGAAGATAATTAATATCACCGCAACGATCTTATATACTCCCTCCAATCCGAATTAATAATTGTCGGAGAAACAACCTTACGCTAATACAAATCGCTAAACAACTTGCGACAGTAATTATGGATCAGACGGAGTATCAAGTATGTATCGCGCTATCCTGGAACTGATATGTCATGGAGCAAAATTGTTTGATGTTCCAGTCTTCCGGCAGGCTACGCCCATTTGGCGAGCATGGACATGAGGCCTGCTCCGAGCAGCATGGATACGTTGATGCCGAGCTGCAGCTTCCCCCTGCTCTGCACCTTGGGGTTCATGAAGTCCTCAGCTAGGAGGTCAACAAGGGCCATGTACACGAGGATCCCAGCGGCCACCGAGTTGAGACTGCCCTCCACCACCAACGCCGTCGGGCTGTTCTCGTTGTACACCCTTGATATGCCCAAGCCAACAAGGATGCCCACCGGTGTTGTCAGGCAGAAGAAGAGAATCATGGTCACGATGGACCTCGCGTTGAAGTTTGCCTGCATCTTCATCAGTAACAAATCAGAACCAGATTCCAATCATGCCACGGTAAATAACTTTTGGAGTTATTTCAGCCCACCCGAAGTGCCCTGCTCCTACTTTATTTAACAGATGTCTATATATAGTTCTAAACACAAGCATCATAGTACACTCTTTCACGAAGCAAGTATAAAGTAGTGGTGTTTATATAGCTTTTCCACTTTTGATGGAGACCACCCATACAAAGTTCATGCATGGCATCCTTTTAAAGTCATACATGGAAAGACGAAAGGCCCTTCTCTTGTTTTTAATTTTTCTTTCCTAGTAACAGTCAAGCAAACCAAGTCACGTAATACATTTGCATAGTATGTACCTCCACATATCACCGGTGACATATATAGTCTTGGTTTTGACCATAAATATGTACTGTATCTGTAATGGCTACATAACTTACTATGTATATTCTCTGTAAATTACTACTTGAAGTAACAACCAAGTTAATTAGTACTGGAAATGCCATAGACTATACAAAGTGTGTGCACGGTAAATAACTGCAATTAAGAGTGGTACTGGTATGTATACCTGAACAATGCAGCCGCCAAGGCCCATGCCCTCGAACATCTGGTGGAAGCTCAAGGCGACCACGAGAGGTTTGATGGTATCCGGATCTTGAGACGCGCCCAGGGAGATGCCGATGATCACTGAATGCACCACGATACCCAATTCAAGTACCTACAACATCGTTGTTAAGATTAGTCACCCTTCATGTGGTGAAATTAATATTTTACAAGCAAGCTAGCTAGTGGAGCATTCCTTATTGGCCTCATCTTAGGGAAACAAGATTTTGTTTCTAGCGTTCGTGTGTAAATGAAGGCAAAACCAATAAGAAGCCATTTCTTACCCGAGACATAAGTAGACCTGGTGGTTCTGGGAGAAGGGGAGCGCACATTGCCTCTAAGGTGATGTCAATTTTTTATTAGATTTATCATGTTTGATTTTTTGCTTAGTTGAAAGGAGAGAGTGAAAAAAAGAGAGAAAACTACATTCGCTTTACTGACTGATGATTTTTAAAAATTAAGAAAAAATGTTTCCTCTATCGTATCATACTTCTTCTCTTATAACACAATTTTCTACTAAATGTAGTTCATTATCATTAATCGTTAGGTATGAAAATAAGTGACAATACATTGTATTAGTTATATTTATTGTATTTTGTTGTACATAACCTAATTTGCAAAAGTAATTACTATTAGTTGACATAAATATTCTACATAGTATTCAGTAAACCAACTCTATCGCGTAGTACAACTAAATATTACTGATCAGAGGTGTGACGAGTCATCATGAGTCGCACCAAATTATGTTGTTACCAACCTGAGAGATTACACGATGCCGGACAGTGTTCTTTTCGTCCTCTGCTCCGCCAACGGCTGCGACTAGTGCCACCGACCCGTGCGCGTGGCCGTGCGTTGCGTGCGTGTGCACGACGTGCGAGTGCTCCCCACCTTCCTCGTTGGCGGCGGCGGCAGCAGCGGCCTGTTTCTCTTCGTCCACGACGGCGGAGCTGCTGCCCCCTGTCGTGGCGTCCTTTTTCAGGTGTGCGCGGGTGAAGTACCCGGTGGCCACGGTGTCCACGACGAGCGTGCCGATGGCGCCTACCATGGCGCCTAGCCCGGCGAACGGGAAGTCCTTCCACGGCCCGGCAGCAGGTAGGCATGGTGACGTGAGGTTGTCGAAAGCGTCAGGTAATATGTGGATGAACCCTGTGGCGAGGATGACCCCCGCCGCGAACGCCTTCACGAGGAAGAAGACATCGCTGTCCGGCCGTAGTGCAGGCACGCGCCGCCCCAGTACAGGCAGCGAGCAACCTAGCGCGCCGCATACCAGAATTGAGAAGAAAGCCGCGATCTTGAGAGGCCTCGCCCGCGCACGGTCGTGTGCCGCCGACTCCGGCGACCCACAGTCGTCTTCGTCGCCACGCACGGCGGACACCAAGAGCAGCGCCACGACGGCAGCGAGGACCAAGGCAGCGCTCGGTTTCATGGCTACTAAGATGTGGTGCTTCGCTCGAGTGGACGACTACTTGAGGGATGGGGCGGAGGTGGAAGAGCTTCGCAGCTACCGTTGTTTGCCCGGTTTATATAGATAGACGGAGGAACAGCCAGCGACGTGATGTTGCGGGTAATTAGGGTTTATAGATTCAATTGCTTTAGCAATAGAGATCCACCCTTCAGATGAAAACGACTGTCTGTCACAAGGTGACGACATGCCTCGAAATATAGGGTGTCAGCGTTATAAGCAAGCTTGATTTCACACAAGGTTGAGGCGTTAGTTATAGGAGGAGATGATTTTCTTTTTTTTTCCGGAGTTTTAGTAGAGAAATTACCCAGGATGACGACAATATTTTTCAACGCTAAGTTTTGCTGGCACCCGGGCGTGGGCATTTATTATGAAGGGGTACACGCACTTGTCTTGGACTCCTGTGGATATTTCATCGAAGATGTGATATCTTTCTAGACATTTATTTGTACAAACTATCTATACCTAATAATAAAAGCATTAAGATTTCTTGTGGTACGTCATTTTTTTTGCCGATTTTACCCTCCCACCAAACCACATATTTACCCACCACTGCCACCCATAAGTTAAAAAACGGTTCGTTTTTTTCGTGTCGTTATTCCGTGTCGTTATTTTCCCGTGCGCTGCTCGACCGGCCCAGCCCATCAACATTGATGTTCCCGTGCGCTGATCGTCTTCTGCTGAACCATTGTCGGTCGCTCGACCCTCCCTCTCGAAGATCGATCTGGACTCTAAGCAGGACACGAAGCCGTCCCTAAATACGCCCCAAGAGCATCGCAGCAGGCCACGCAGACATCATCGACGGGCTCGGCGCTTAGGGAAACCCTAAGGCCGCACCGCACCCTCGCCGGCCGAGCGGCGAGCGGATGCAGGAAACCGGCTCGGCGGATAGGAGCTCGGCGACGAGTGGCGACGTCCTCGCCGGACGAGCGGCGCGCGGGTGCAGGAGACCGGCCAGGCGGATAGGAGCTCGGCGACGAGCAACCGCTTCCTCGCCGGAAAGCGACGTGCGGCGATGCAGACTCGGGATTTCACCCGAGTGGTGCCGTGCGGTGGAAGAAGCAGATAAAAGAGGAAAGTATCTGTTCTGCTCCAGGCTCGAGGCAAACCAGGGGCTTACGGCAGGCCGGAGGATGTGCGGCGACGACGCTTGAGGACAGCGAGGAATTCATACAAAGCGCAGGAATCAGTTGTTCATGTGCAGGCGCCGCTCTCCCTAGCAGGTACTGTCATCCCCGCGGAATCGTCGTATTCCCTATTCCCTAACGTCTTCCTCAATCTGGTGGTGCTGCTGCTTCATGTGCTGCTGGGTACAAATTCCGGCCAGAATTCTTTCGAAATTCCTACAAAGACCATCACGGTGGGCTGGTTCTGACAAGTTCAGGCAAAGCAACGGGGATCCAGGATGCGTTCAGTGCAGAGTCCATGCAATGGTGTGTGCCGTAGACATAGCTACGTACATCGGTGATGTATGCCAATTTTTAGATTGACTCTCAACTCTGTCAATGGCTCTGATTGTAATGCCGGTTTATAGTTTCTTCTGCCGTTCTGCGTCGGTTGTCGATGATGCCGGTGAACTATAGAAGAACAAATGGAAGAAAAGGGAATCCAACCAGATATAGTTTGCTGCATGCAGAATTTAGAGGCAACTCAGGCAAGTTGGTTTTTTCTCCACCTCTAGAATACGTAATACTCAAAGCTTTGCTAATCCCCAAAGCTTTGGAAGAAAAAACATGCAAAGAAGCTAGCATCTCAATAACGTATCATCACAGCTCAAAACTGGAGGCTATTTTTCTTGGCATAATTCCTCATTCGTCTACAATATGGTGTGCATAGTTCATAGCTTGCTTCAGTGTCATGCAATCAGATGCAAACACATGGACAAGTAAAGTATAGCCATTTGCTATAAATAAATTTAAATTGCTTAATCAGCAGCAAAGATCATTGACAAACTATTAAGATATATAGGGGTCTCTCTACATTGACAACCGGCAGAGAACAGTTGATAGGCTTTGGGGAAATTTTTGGGTCATGTTGACGATTTTCATTCAGAAGTTGACTTTCTCACCCGTTGCAACGCACGGGCATTTCTGCTAGTATACATAAAGTCCCTAAAAATCTATATACACAAAGTTGCTTCTCTTTCAAAAAACGCAAGGCCACATTTTTGTTCGTTAAGCAGACTTCGATTGATAATTGTTCCGTGTGCTAATTCTTGATCGACCGAGAGTTAAGTTAAAGCTCGAGCGATTCATGAATAGTTGGATTACGACATGATTCACGCTAGCATGAGAGTCACAAGTGGGTTGTAAGTGAGTTTTTCCAATTGCAAATGAGTTGTAACTGAAAAAAGAATGTTCTTGGTTGTTAGATATGCATCATGATTTGTGATCGCTCTTAGTTGCAAATAAGATCGATGACGTCAACTAATTCTCTGTCAGATGAGAATTAGTCCACCCATAATTATTTGGTTAATATATGATGTTTGTAACATAAAAATTGATTTCATTTGGTTCATATTAAAAGATACTTATGACTTTGATTTCACATCCACATGGTTTACACATTAATCGAGAAATTTCCAGTCAAAGTTTATTATAAAAATAGTGCGAGGAATGGCAAAACAAAATTAGACATTTAGGCATTTTCTTCAGGGGTGGGCAAAAAATCCGAGTGGCATATATAAAAAAGAGAGGCTTCTGACTATCATTGATGAGATTGACCTCAATGCAGAAAATGACCCTCTTAGTGTAGCCGAGCGGGATGTATTGAGTGGCACAAATGAAAAACTAACCTAACTTATGCGCGATGAGGAGTCTAAGTGGGCACATTGGGCCAAGGTTAAATATGTTCAGGAGGATGGAAATAACACAAACTAATTTCACTTTATTGTGAATGGTGAACATAGAAAGAAAAAATAGTCAGAACAAGATGAAGTAACTATAGTGAGAGAGAAAATTTAAAAGTTTATATTACAGAATAGAGGTAATTGCACTAGTGGTACAACAACTTGTCAACCATGTGCAGATTCATACAAAAATTGTCAAGTTGTGATTAATTGGTACAATAACTTGTCTTGTGCATGCAGATTCATACAAAACGAACCTGGACGACACATGGCCGTGTCCACGCTAGAAAATGAGACGGGCCCGGTGCATGGCTGTTATGCACACAAACCCCTCTCACATTTCTCTCTATCGCGCCGCTCTCTCGTCCTCTCTCCGCTCGATCTGTCACGACCTCGTCATTCTCACCGCCCTCTCGCACTCGCTCTCCTCACCGGCGTTTGCCCTCTGCCTCTCCGACACTCGCCGAAAAAAAGAGGCCATCTGAACTATATTTCCCAGTAAGTAACGAGTATATTATTGTTCTCACAGTCATCTCATACCCTCCTTGCTTAATAAACTTCTCAATCCACAAAACACAAAAGTGAGAATGTATATGTATTGCAATTGTGCCAACAATCCACGCTCCCACTGGCATAGCACAAAGTCCAAAAAATCCGTTATGATCCAAATGTATAGTGAACTTGTCAGAATCATCTGCACACATCAAGTAAAACACACAAAATTCAATTAGCGTTGCACATACCTTCTCCAGAAAAGTTGAGTCGGTGCTACAATGTACATAACATGCAGCCAGTGTCAAAATTAAGAACAATACAAATACTAATAATTTACTGTGCTTGCACTTTCTACTTTCTAAATTAAGAACGAGTTCCTACTGACATATTAAGAAAATTCAATGACAACAAGTCCGGAAACAAGCAGACTAAGGCATGGCCTAGTGGTGGGGAGGGGCTGATGCCTTCCCACCCACCCGAGTTCAAGTTCTCATTCTTGCAATTTCGGTGATGTTGCACCCTGCTCTATCAAAAATCACGTGGCTCTCCCACGTAGGAATCAACAAGTCCGGAAACAAGACAACCTCAAAAATCGTGTACAAGCTCACCTGACCGAATCAACAACAAACACATCTCAATTTCATGCAAAATCGACAACTTTGTGGCAGCAAAACACACCGAAAGGACAACCTAAAAAAATTGATTCAATGGCTATATGATTCGTTTTGTATGAAACTGCACGCATTGGACAAGTTGTCTGCAGAATACTAGACGAGATTATTTGGATCACCGGGTCAATATTTTTTTTCCTTAATAGAGGATGTTACTGTACTGATGAGTGATGAATGATGATTTATCGTAATTGTCTTCCGAGGAGAATAACATCCTTAACATCAATTAAGAGGAGATATATGATTTCATTTTCCAAATAGAGTATAACAAATATCCGGGACCGGACGGATTTCCAGCGAAAACGAAGTACCCTACAGAGTCGAGACGATAATAAACGATAAAGAAGGAACACGTCATGCGTCAGTGTTTCCCCGTTCTTAATCGGTATCAGCCTGTCTCTCCCTAGCCCGGAAGGAGCTGTCGTTTTAATCCCAACCGGTCAGTCGCCGGCTGTTGCGTGCATGTCGATACGGTGTCGACACTGCGACCGAATAGGAAATAGCAACGCGTGTAAACCGATCGAGAACGAGTTGCCTAGACGGCAGCTGGTTGCCATCACATTATTTTTGAACCAGGGGTGGCCCAGAGGGCCAAGCTGCATATATTACTGTCGGCAGGGGCACAGATTACAGAGGACGCCAAAAAGATAAGAAAATACATAGGAGTCCTCAACTTTTACACAAAGGACCTTAGTCAACAATGAAGAAAAGCGATCAGGTCCTTTAACTCCACTGCCATCAACAGGAATCGACCGCCGGCCGTCCTCGCCACCGCCGGTGACAACACCACTTGGGGAAGCAAGGCCGGTGAACGCCAGCGTGATTCCTTCATCGGGCCTCCGAACTGGAGGTTGAACTAGCGCCAAGAACGGCGCCTGGAGAGGCCAACCCTTCGGCCAAAGATCATGGAGGCAAACCATGGCCACCATGTGGGGATCTCCGAGCTGCAGCTTGAACGAACGACGCGACCATCCGGAGCCGACGCCAGTAGTCGCAGAAAACTCCTCCTCCTTGTTAGCACCATGCCAACCAAGAAGACGAAGCCGCACACCACGACGACATGCTCCCAGGCCGCCACCACACCCAACAGATGCAAAAGACCCGCCACAACCCTTCCTCCCCCGCCTCCAAGGCCGGCCAGAGGGAGACCGTCGCGAGCAGATGCATCCCGGCCGTCGTCACACTTAGCAGAAAGACACGGAACCGCACCAGTCCACTCCTTCCCCTCGCCACCAAGGCCAGCCGAAAGAAGAACCTGAGTGCGTCGCGCCGACGCCAAGCAGTAGCAACAAGCCGCGGCTTTATTAAAGAAGGCAGTTGCCCACCCCATCGCTTCCAACTTCAACCTCCGGAGTAGCAAGCAGATGAAGAGGAGCCCTAACCTGCAGCAGATCTGGCCGCTCAGATCCGGTGCACCGCTCCGATCTACAGGCACGAAGCCCAGCTCTGGCATCAAGCCAAGCCTACCACTACTCTATACAGGCCGAGCCTCCCTTCCATCCCTCCTCCAAGCGGGAGCGCCGCCGGATTTGAGGCGGAGGAGAGGTCGGGGACGAAACGCGACTCTCAAGATTACTGTACCTCTGGAGAGGGGAAAGGGAGAATCCCCGGTTGCCATCACATTACGGATTCTTGTTCTAGGTAAGGTAAGCCGAGGCGATACTATAGATAGATTGATGAAATAGCTAGCTTAACTAAGCTAGCCGATCGTTGCATTCTTTCCTAAGATGTAGATGTACTATACTGCGATATACTAGTTCTTTTTTCGAAAAGGCAATGAAGTAAATTCCTCCGTATGTTCAATATGGCCATCGCATATTTACTTGTAAATAAAAGGGAATGGTCCAGCTAGCACAGCTATGAAGTAAATTCGTCTGTACTTGCCGGAAAGTGCGAGCGACAGGGGTTGAAACTCGCAACTGTGTCAACAACTACAGCTCAGTGTGTGGTGCTCATCTCGGTGGAATGGATCTTCTGTGTGGCCAACAGTAGGTCAATGACTCCGGCCGGTCAGTGTTCGTCCAAGCCTCGAAAGTCTTCACTTTGCAGCGCAAACATATACGGCGGCGATCGAGATCGATACATATCGCACTGCGTAACGCCATGAGTGCGATCGACCGCATACATGCAAGTGGTGTACGTACTCAGTACTGGATGCAATATGAGCCGGTGCTTATACTTATCGGCAGATATAAAGAAAGCTTTCACGCACTTTGTGCCAAGATGACACACCCTCGAAGTACAAGTAGAATCGACCGTCCTAGATTCGTTCCTCTTGACCTCTCGTTGGCAATCTCTTTTGCACAGTTATGATCTTTTGGGGTCAGATAGTGGACATTGCTAGGCAGAGCTAAGTTTTTAATCATGTGATTAGGAAACCACCACTTTATCCGTCCTAAAATATGAGACATCTTGTGAGAGTGTAGCGAGAGTGTGCGCTACACTCTAACTACTACACGCCCGTGGATGAAACAAACATAAACTAAATTGAAATATAAGCGAATTAGCATATTGGCATCTCATCGTATTCTGAGCTGTTGCTCTTGGTTGATTTGCTTTGGACTTTGGAGACGAACGAAAGGCCACATTCTCTTCCAAACGTAAAGCGGTAAGGGTCTATTACAGAAAACATACCTCCATGTATTGTCAAGTTTTAGCAATACTCATTTTGACAAGTTACCGACGATATTCATATAATGGCAAAAACACATTCCGACGGCTATTCGGCTCTCTTTCCTCGCGTTGCGAAAAGTCCTACGCGGCACACATTCCATCGTCTGTTTTGTTAGGCCCGCATGGTCAACTTCCAACTTCAGCAACAGTTCAAACTAAAGGTCAATAAACACTTCCTATAGACAAAAAGAAAAACTGCCCTAGCTGGCATCCCCTATCGAGGGTACGGACTGTCCAAAAAATCTGTCCGCCACCACGTGGCCGACCCCAACTTTCGGGGCTTGTTCAGGGGTGATGGACAACGCCATACGAAAGGTAGGGTCCCCATGTGACAGGCATCGAGAGGCAAGCGCCGATACCCACCCCTACCCCCCACGTCATGTATACCCTCCCAGTTTTCTCTGTCCACCACCAAATCATGTCGTCGTCGCCGCCGCCGCCGCCCCATATTCGTCGCCAACTCTCAACCGCGAGTGCGCAGCAACCACATAGGCTGACTCGCCGCCACTCCCCGTCCTCGATTTGCGCCGTCACAACTCGTTTTGCAGCGGCCGAGACTATCATCCTCCCACCCTGCACGTAAGGTGTGCGGCCGTTTGCCAAATGGTTAATTTGCTTGAAATTCTTTTTCTCATTTCATTGCTTCATTGTTGATTCATTGTTACTCAATAGGCAATGTATAGGAACGAGGAGATCATTTTTTTCAAATGATGGAAGAGGATGCCAACCTTGCAGGCAATGACAAAGAAATCAGATGGTTCTCATTGTTTTAGATGCGCAAGAGGAGCCGGAAGCCACTCACAAACGCGGTGGATCGAGACCGAAGCGGCTAGCCAATAAGAATCGCTGAATGACAATGGGTCATGTGCTGCTATTCGATGACTCTTTTTCAGACAACCCATCAGATATTCCGAGGGAATTTCGGCGGCGCTTTAGAATGAATAGGGAAGTGTTTATACGCATTGTGCATGGTGTTCAGTGGTGTGATGACTATTTCGTGCTGAAAAAAATTGCACTGGTCTTTCGAATTCTTATCCAATTAGAAATACAGTGTGGTTATATGGTGTCCTACATATGGAGTTCCTATAGACTCTATGGATGACTACCTCCGTATGTGTGAGTCCACAGCCATTGAATTCATGTACAATCGGTGGTGGCAGTGTTTGAGGATAGCATATATCCTCGCCAGTCCATATTTGTGAAGACAATTCACAATCCTATTGGTACGCAAAATCTCACTTTGCAAAGAGAAAAGAGTGTCTGGAAAGATATTGAGTGGTCATTTGATGTGCTCGAAAGCCCAGTTCTTATCTAGTACCCAAGGGAATGAGCGAGTTGATGAGCCAATTAATAGCACTAAATGATGGGATGCCTAGCTTCGTCAAAGAAATACAGATTCCCACGGACGGATCATTTTTATCCAGAAAACACTTGTTTACAAGAATGACCATAAAAAAGTGGATCATAATCTATGTCCATTATATTCCAGCAAAGCACTGTTTACATTCTTCAGATCATCCCCACGCGACCAATCTGTACCTAAGAACTGGCTGGATCGCAATCTACTCATTAGGATCAAGGAATCCGACGAGGCACTTCTCCAAGAGGAACTCTGCATTTACCCAGGCATGGTATTTATCTAGACTGAAGTCAAGGAAATCATATCAGGAAAATGCATACAGGTCGACAAACCATTGACCTACAGCTATGATAGTTAACAATCACAATGACCATCTTGTACTCGGCCAAGTACTCGCCACCTATAAAGTATGACGTGTTGGTACTTGGTAGTTGGTACACATACTACATGTTAAAGCATGGTATGTTGTGTCAATCCATAAAAGGCGGCAAAGCTATTTTAAAATTTAACTGTGATATATATAATGACAGTAGAAGGATACTGAACAAAGCAGTGCAGTCTTTTCCAGCGCCCTTCATGAGCATATCAACTCCTGTAAATACACAACAAAGTACGCACACTGAAGTAAATGTACAACTGGGTAGCACTTCCAAGGACCGACAGATACAGCAAGGCATGGATATTTACTTAAACAGAACCAAAATTTGCACGACTCTGAAGTTTATAAGTTACCTCCAGGATGAAATTTCATGTAGGGACCAATATTGTACACACGGCCTTTCAAAACTGTCCAAATACAATCTCCAGTTTTATGCTGCTTAACTTCTTCTAAAGTTATTAACCTCCGGTTTGACTGCCCCTTAAGCCCTACAGAAACAAGGGCATCAGAGCAACACTATATGAATACGATCAGGTGAAAAAGAAAACACATAAAGACAGGAAAAACAAATCAACAACTTATACACAGAACTACATGTTATGGATGCACTTAACTTTACTCATAGCCCAATGGGCAAATATATAGTAGTACACATAACTTGAGAGACAAGAAAGTAAATCTAGTCTAATACGGGGACTCCTATACCAATACTAATACTCCTTAACTACATACAGTGCAAAGGATACCAGCATGATTTACGACTTCTAAGTTATTGGTCAAATGCCACAACTTATTTCTATCCAGTCAATAAAAAATAAAAAAGACTGCGTGCACAATGATTTATAGATCCATTTCAGTTAGACAATGTATGGATACTTCCAAATGACACAGGAAGCAAAAAACAGTGGCCAACATCATCTCTGCCTTTTCTGATGTAATCATTATCTTGTTTGCACCACAAAATCATCAAAGGACCAACTTATGTCAAAATAAATCACTTGAAGATAATACAAAATAACTCTGAACTGAGTCACACATCAATGGGTAGAAGTATAAAACTACAAACTGAACCCCAACCGTGTGATCCCGTCCACTTTGACCAACACATAATCATTGAGAACTTACACTTTTTTCGCGAAAACGCAAAAGCTTTGCGTTTCGATGCGTTGAGAGAAAAGAAGGTTTTCTACAAGTCCTAGAAAACTGAGACACTTGCACTTAACTAGTATCTTGAATAAAACTACGATTAGCAGTAAAATTCGAAGTTTGCAACAGCCTAATTCGCCTGAGATGTATCACAGGGTGACAATGCTGCACAGTAGAGCTGCTATCAAGGACCGCAAAACAATCTCCGTTGGCACAATAGAAATAAAATCAGTTCGGTTATATGATTATGTGAATTATAATCCAAGTCTGCTTTCACAATTTATTTATCATCTTCTGTAGCAGCCTCAAACTATCCAGTAACAATAAGACATTGATATCAACAAACAGTACTAGCTAATGTCTGTTACAGTTACCTGCTAGATCAGGATGCGTACGAGTTAGTTTAAGCCAGTCCATTGGGCTATAGCCCTTCTCAAAAGGAACCTTTGCCCGGGCTGCAGGTTTCTTTGAAGATTTTGGTTGAGGTGATACATTTGATGGCACAGACTCTCTGGTACCTTTCGTTACAACTGGTTCTTTTATACTGGAGTCCTGGAGTGATATGCTATTGATGCTACTAGAAATGGAACGAGATCTTCCATCAGTAATTGAATTGTCTGTTTCCATGTTATCCTGGATCTTCTTAGTTTTTGAAGTATCTGCATCATTGCCGTCAACATCCTCTAGTGTCATACTCGCCACAGTGATGGAACTAGGGGACTCCAAATGACCATAACTTTCAGCATGCTCAACCTACAAAGTAAAATAAACATGGAAACTGATAAGGTACATAACCAAACAAGCTAGAAACAAGCAAAGTTGAATTGACATCAACTAGTTTCTAAGGCAAGCCACTGGGATTTCAGTAATTCAAATGAGAGCGTGACCATTATATAATCAGCACAGTAGGTTAAGAGCACTTAGCACTTCAGGGAATTAAATGTGCTCGTGGGTTGAAGATGGTAAACATTCTCTGTTTATCTGCCAAAATAGTACTCCTGAGGTGTCTAAACATATGAAACTAACACAAGAGAAGGAAATAGAGTAGATTAACGCATCAACGAAATAGGCAAACCATATGTTTATAATGATTATATAGCACTTGCATGATTCACCAAAGCCCACAATGTGAATCAGTTATCACAACAGAGAAAAATAAGATAAACATACTTAACCAGATATTTGCATAGATTGAAAAGTCTGTTCACTTCATTTGATCATTTATAATGTTATTTCCCTATTCTCTTTTTCCTACTAAATTGTTGATATAAAACTCTTAAGTCCTTCCTGCATTATGTGCATGTCAAGTTCACGCCAATATCCATTGTAGAGCTGACACAAGTGAACCCATATCCCGAATTCAGTGCTTATGAGTGATTCTCTAACTCATCCATAAAGATCACGACTGTGGCCAGAACTTGCACAGGAAGAGAACTTTGACATCAGAATAATGCTTTTAACTAAGATGTCATAAAGCACAGAGGTGATAAGCCTGAATAGTCACAAGGTGGATTTGTTTCTCAATGATTAAAATGCGCTCAAATGTTCAGAACGGTGTATCAGTCCCCCACAAAACAAGAAAGATTGAACGGTAGGATATTCACGCACACAGAAACAAACATTGATGGTAAGGCAAGCAGTCTCATTGGTACATTGCAGAAGGTGAAATCAGATGAGTCTTCGTCCGCCATCTAGAGCACAATAATATAAGCAAAGAGTGCTGGCAGGCTAGCAGAAAGCCTCTAAAGAGGGGGTCGGCCTCCGCACCTGGGCACAAGTTAACAAATGATGTGATGGGTTAGATTAGAATAGAGAAGTTGTTCGTCTTTGGATTTTGGTTGCTGGCTGCCACGGTAAAATAAAGAAACAAACAAACAAAATTCCAGAACACAGAACGAACTCATAACAATCAACCTACGGTTGCTTACCAAGAGGAGAAGAAACCAATCCACGCCAGCAAAAGACCAGCAAGCCTGGCTACTTGCGCTCCGTAGCGTCGCGCGCGAGAGACTGCGAGGAAGAGGAGAAGAACATCCGGTGAGACGTGAAAGGGGATCGAAGTTGGGGAGAAGTCACAGGAGATGAAGGGAAGGTTTACTTCACCTGTACTACTGCAGGTGGATCTGGTGGGGGCGCGCCGGCGACACAACCCGAATCCAGGTGTTCGCTGGGTCTCGGACGGGAAGGCGCGGGCGATCGGAGAAGACCGGGAAATGAGCGGCGTTGGTGGTTGTTGGTTCGGTACACCGTCGTAGGTCGTTGTTTGTACTTCCACTTGGTAGTTGACAAGTCCCACGCGGCCACGCCCACCGTTAATTTTCCTCCAACCCTCACCGTCAAAAGGATGGACTGGTCACCAGTCGAACTTCGCAGAGAGAAGAAAGGTCGCCAGAGCGAACCGAGCTCGACCACGGCTAAGGCTGACTTCATTTTGGGCTCCCTAGGTCTTTTTAGGCTGGAATTAAAATTGAAACTCACGAATTAAACGAGTAGCTCAAAACTCGACTCGGCTTGCTCGAACCCGTTGCTAAACGAGCCGAGCCGAGTTTTCATTTTAGACGGTAAACAAGTTTGAGTTAAACGAGCCGACTTCCGAGGTACTCGTTTAGCTCGTTTATCTCGGATACAAAAAAAATTCGTTACCTATATTCTTATCTTTGTGAACAATTTTTCCTCATTATTATAATTTAATGACTAGACCTCGAATTCGATTCGAGCCGAGCCGGCTCGGCTCGACTCGTTAAAGCTCGGTCAACTCACGAGTTAGGTCGGCTCAACTCGTTTAACAAACAAGTTTAGAATTAGAACTCGGGTCGGGTCGCTAAACTCGTGAAATTGCTCGTTTAACTCGTTTAGCTTGATAAAACTGTTAACATGCATTATAATAACTTTTATGTATAATTGTTTCTAATTATTTAGGTGTCTATGATGCAATTATCACAACAATCAATGATAATATGACACTATCAAGTAATATCTAGTCGTTAAATTATAATAATCAGCAAAAATTGTTCACAAAGACTGAATATAGGTAACGGCTTTTTTGTTGCCGAGTTAAACAAGCTAAACGAGCAGCTCGGAACTCGGCTCGTTTACCGTCTACAATGAAAACTCGGCTCGGCTCGTTTAGCAACGAGTTCGAGCAAGCCAAGTCGAGTTTCAAACTACTCGTTTAACTCGTGAGTTTCGAGTTTTAATTCTATTCCTACTACAGGTGATGCCCTAGGTAACGGCACTACCGCCCCTACTACTCCTCCACTATACTCTCTGAAACAAGTCGTGGGTCATATTTAGTGGTACTAGCAACAGTGCCGGAGCGGTACTAGCAACGGTCACAAGTGGTAGTATTGCCCTACCCATGCGCAGTAGCAGGCTGAAACGCTTGTATCCTTCCCTCACTTACCGCTTCGTGACCAAGACTATAAATAGGCTCCCTTTGTTTGGGTCTAGGCTTAGAGATGAATTAGAACTTGAGCTGAGCTTATCTCCTTCCCCATGAGTGGAATCCCCAAAGACTTCCAATGGAGATGATGATGTAGCCCAACCTAGGACCATCACCATGTCAAGCAGTCCAACACTCCACAAGTCACCATGGATATCAAAGGTGAACTCCTTCCTTTATGTGAACCTCGATATGACACTTTGGAATGGTATACTACTTGACCATCGTCACTTTGTATTGCTAGTCATGACGAGTACGACTCCACGGGAAGATGGCCAAGGTGCACGAGGAATGGAGTCCGACAAGACGATGGCTTGGAAGAGGAGAAGGAAGAGGAGCCAGCAGCTCCAGGAGCGGTACTACCGCTGCATGCAGCGGTACTACCGCCAGGCGCCAGACGACCCAGGCTGCAGAAGCGGAAGCTCCAGCAGCGGTACTACCGCCCGTGCCGAGCGGTACTACCGCCAAGTCCCAGGAGCGGTACTACCGCCGTAGCTACCGCCACCTCTACCGCGCACCCGGAATTGCGTACTGTATCGCCAACGGTACTTGGCCGGTACAGGCCACGTACTACCGCTGCAGAAGAGCATCCTTCATTCGTGCGAGTACACCGGTACTACCGCCGGGTGCAGCGGTACTACCGCCCCTTACCAGGAACGGTACTACCGCTGTATCCCAACGGTACTACCGCTGCCTGCGTGCAGGAGCAGGGAATATTCCCTTGTATCTCTCCCCCTCCAGATCTAGATAGACTATGTTTTGAGATTAGATTAGAGCTAGGCTCCCCACCTCAAGACGGTCACCTTCCTCCCCTTGTGGGGATGGTTCCTCCCTTGTGGAGAAGATCCCTTCGTGGATTCAAGACCTCTACTTGTAGCTAGACTACTTGCCAATCTTTCATCTTCGGGTGACTTTATTGGAACGGCTCGGTTGGCCGTTGGAGAAACAACCATCTAAGATCCCTTCTTGTGTATCTTGCCAATCTCTCCCTTTGGGATTCTATTGGGCCGGTTGGACCGACCGGAAAAGGAAACGGTTCTTGTATCTTGTTTGTGTTCGAGTATTCCGCTGCGTTCTTCCTCGTGTTCTTCGTGTTCTTCGCGTTCTTGTGTGAATTCGTCCACTCGTTCGTCAATCCGTGAAGATCGGGCCACCCTAGAGGACCCCTTTTCCTCATCATATGGTATCAGAGCATGGTTGCCACGGATTTGACTTGTGTTTCCACCCCCAAATCCACCAAATTTTTCTTTGATTTTGAGAAATTCGAAAATTTCCACCAAAAATAGCCCCAAATTGCTTTTGGATCGATCTGAGATTTGAGTGCGTTTTGGCAGGTTTTGATCCATAGATCTATTGCTAAACTTGTTGATCTACCTTCCTTTGCGTTTCCATAGCCTAATTACATCATTTGGCCCTTCGATTTGCTGTTTTGAGCTCCGTTTTTCGCCCAAAATCGCGAAATTTCCGTCTCGGGTTCAGTTTCTGGAGCTAGCGGTACTACCTCTAGCCGCCAGCGGTATTACCGTTCCAGCGGTACTACCGCTACCATCAGCGGTACTACCGCCAGCACCTGGAACAGACACGAAAACAGCATTTCAGCAACACGGTTTTGGCCATATCTTTTGATTCCGGACTCCGTTTTTGGTGTTCTTCGGCTCGTTTCGAAGCTACGATCAAGGCCTTCGTCACCATTACGGAAGATCCATCATCCACCACCACCAAAATTCGTGGGCAAGCACGAAGCTTCTACAACAAAGGGTGAAGAACATCGACGAAAGGTATAACATCGCCAATCTTTACCCCTTGCCATTCATTTGTGAGCCACACTATATCTTTGCGCTTACCATGTCCTATTGAGGCTAGCTCTTGATGATTGCTTGGGCTTTGCACATTTGCACCGTGTAGTTTCCGAGCAAAAGTTGTGCGCTAGTTCATATATCATATATCTTGTGTTGGCATCAAAAAGAAGTGGGTGTGCAAAAGTAAAAAGAATCAAAAGAGAAAAGAAGCAAAAAGTGCCAAATCAAAAGAAAGAAAAGAAAGAAACACCACTTGCCATATCTTGTAGGAAGCGCAAGCTCGATGAACATCTAGTAGGTGGTGCATTGTTGTGCAAATCTTGTAGCCCACCAAATAAATTGCAATCGAGCTAGTAGCTCTCCTTGTACTTGTGCAACACGAGCTTATAGTCTTCGCTAGGATCATATGGTTCATTAGCTCACTTCTTGGTTGCATGAGTCCCATTTATCTCTCCGCGCGTGTGTTTCCTATCTTTTGAGATTGACTTGTTTTGCTTTGTGATCATCGTGGTTCTCTACTTGCTTTGACAATATCTTGGTTTCCGGTTGGTTCAATTTGCTTTCCACCTACCATACTTCCTACCAACTTTTAAGCCGTGTGTGTTTTGGAGTTTGCTTTGGATACTTGAACACAAGCATTTTACTTTGTGATCGTTTCCCTTGGTTGTCCACGACGTCCAATACTATCTACAAGGTGAGAGGTTGTGTTCTAGTTCCTTTCCACTCCACATATATACACTTGTCTTGTGAGTTGACATGTCTAGGAGAGTACCACTATGGAGGCCAAGATGAGAATGAGTACATGATGAGCCACAACAACTATGATGCCTCAAACTTTGAGGACATGGGGGACTACTACGACTACACCGACAATGACCCCCATGACATGATGGATCATCACCAAGACTTCCGCTACAACTACTCCGACTACGACTCCGACTATTCGAGCGTCACGACAAGGAGCGGTACCATGACGTCGAGCAACCTTCATCAAATTGTATCGACTCCAAGTACGTGCGCATCTACCACGACTCCGACTACACGAGCTCCAACGACAATGAGGCGCAAGTGTCTTCACATGCCTCATCACATGGTACCAACTTCGACTACAACAACATGGTGGAGCGCCACACTACGACTACCACTCCGATGACATGGTGGAGAACGTCTACGACTACTACTCTTGTAGCATGTGCGACGACTTCGACAACATGCAAGAGGAGAGGACCCCATCACCACCATGTTCAAGAGCGGCACCACCAAGCGTCATGGCACAACCTACTTCTATGGTTCAAGCGCAAGACGGTGCTCTGACAAGAAGGCCACCATGAGTTCATCCTATGGAGCTCCATCTACTCCAAGAGTGCCAAGCTTCGCCATTCGCCATCAACTTCAAGAAGGAGCCATGACAAGGCCATCGCCAAGAGCGACAAGCTTCGACATTCTCCTTCAACTTCAAGAAGGCGCCACGAGAAGGACAACGCCAAGAGTGCCAAGCCTCGACACTCTACATCAACCCAAAGGCGGCACCACAAGAAGCGCATTGACAAGGCCAAGCTCCAAATTGTCAAGGATGCCATGGACGAGTTGCCAAGAGCCTACATCCTTCATCTAGCTCATCAAGGCGCCACAAGAAAGATGCCACGGTGGACCACAACATGTCACCAAGCTCTAGTGGAAGCTCCAAGGAAAGGTCGCCAAGGCAACAAGCACGCCGGCGCCAACATGAGGAGAAGCATCCGAAGACTTTCGGCGACACCCCACCACTCAAGAGCGTCAACGTCGACATGAGAAGAAGACGGCGACAAAGGCGCATCCTATGGTGCCCCTAGTGCTACCACTCCAAGTGCGCCAACAAGAGCCACAATCCCATCACTGATGAGCTCATGGCCGACATCGACAACTTCTTCGAGAAATTAATTCGTCGACGCCGGAAGAAACATGGTCACAAACGTGAGGCCACTTCTCCTTTGGCGCCTTTCTCAAGCACTTCTCATGATATGGCTTCTACACCAAGTGCCACCACCACATTGGCCCCCATATGGCAAGATGAAGACCTCCTATGCGACAATTGCCAAGGCCAAGACCATGATCCACGAGAATGTCCCAATCTCTTGTGCCCACTATGCAATAGAAGAGGTCACATGATGTGGGAGTGCAAAGTTGGTGAACAAGACGGTGACCAGATGGTGAGAAGACGGTCGAGCATGGGATTTTCCCTTCGACCATGGAGGCGAGCATGGAGAATGCTATCACCTATGACCATGGGTCAAGTGATGATGATGCCGAGCATGGGATGTTCTCTTCGGCAAAGGAGTCGAGTGATGATGCCCTCTCTATGGCATTGACCTTTGGAGGCGATGAGGTTGAGGAGGTTGAGCATGGGAGTTTCCCTTCAACCTTGGAGGCGTATGGAGTAGGAAACCGAGCCTATCCCTTTGAGCTTGAGTTATGAGATGGTACCAATCCCATGTGAGAATGAGAGCCACTTAGCCCACTTGAGTGAGAGTGAGAGTGAGTTGAGTGCCTCCACCATATGTGAGTTTGAGTGCTTTCACTTTGAGGGAATGAGTGATACACCACTTGAGTTGAGAGAGGTAGTTGATAGGTCTTGTGAGGCCATTTCGATTTCTAACAACTTAACCTCTACCTCTAGTGTGTTTTCTCATTGTGTGCTAGGTTCCATGGATGATGAGACGCCACTCTTCGACTTGATGATGCCACAAATGGAGAAGATGTACATGGAGGATGATGATGATGCCATCCCATGTCTACTTCATGATGAACAAGTCGGCTACATGGAAGCCCCTACCACTTCAACACCTACTTCACATGAGTGGGACTACAAAGGTATGGGTGTTGATGTGACCATGATCCCGCTAGTGGACATGATGAACTATGATTGCTTGCATGATTTGGATGATTCTTTTGATGTCACATATGAGACATTCACATTCACTTGTGATTCCTTGCTTCAAACCAAGGTTGACCAAGTGGATTCTTCTATTTGTGATGATGTTGCCATACCCATGCTATGCAATCGATGTTTGCGCTATTCTCCCATTGTTGCTTGCAATATGTTGAACAATTTCTCTTTCACATGTGTTGCTTGCAATAATGTTGAAATGTTTGATAATGAGATTGCGCCCCATAGCTTTCTCACTTGTTGGAGATTTTCCGTTCTCTCTTATGGACCTTGTTCCATCCTTCACTTTGCATAGTGACCATCCACATTTGTCACATTCCATTGACTTTGATGTGTTTGGTGATAAGCAAATGAAGAGACACTTCATGATGGATGATGTGTTCATATACCATGCGCACAATTTGTTTCTTTGGCTTTTCGTGTGCATTGAGCCTCATGCTATAATGTCAACCTCAATTGAACATGAGTTGACAATAAGAGCTCTTGAGAGCATACATGTGAGTTGTGAAACAAATCCAACTCTAGAATCTTTCTCATGTTTTGCATCAAACAAGTTGAACAATTTCTCTTGGTTTTGGTTTGTTTGCAAACATGCTTGTGATGTTGGTTTCTCCTATGCCAAGACAAATTTCCCCATCTTGTATGTGAATGATTTATGTGTTGCAAAAAATATGATGAACAATTGTTCTTGCCAATGGCTTGTTTGCAACCATAATGACATTTTGTGCATGTCTTGTCATGAGTATAATGGTTTCTACCAAATTGGTGTTGCAACAAATATGTGGAAAACTTGCTCTTTCATGTGCTTTGTTTGCCACCATGATGATATTTTGACGATGTTCCATTGGATTGCATACACATTGACCTTGCACTTGCACTACATTTTCATATTCTTGTGTTGTGCTAACGGTGCTATGATAAAGAATGGACATGTCATTGTTGATATGCTCCTCTTTCTTGCACACACATGATTTGCTTGGTCTTTGATGATTGTAGGCATGGTGAATTCCAATTCTTCGACAACACATCTACCTCCTTTGCATGGTGATAAAGAGCAAGAGTCGAGGACGACTCTTATTAAAGGGGGGGGGGGAGAGATGATGTAGCCCAACCTAGGACCATCACCATGTCAAGCAGTCCAACACTCCACAAGTCACCATGGATATCAAAGGTGAACTCCTTCCTCATGACGAGTACGACTCCACGGGAAGATGGTCAAGTCGCACGAGGAATGGAGTCCGACAAGACGATGGCTTGGAAGAGGAGAAGGAAGAGGAGCCAGCAGCTCCAGGAGCGGTACTACCGCTGCATGCAGCGGTACTACCGCCAGGCGCCAGACGACCCAGGCTGCAGAAGCGGAAGCTCCAGCAGCGGTACTACCGCCCGTGCCGAGCGGTACTACCGCCAAGTCCCAGGAGCGGTACTACCGCCGCAGCTACCGCCACCTCTACCGCGCACCCGGAATTGCGTACTGTATCGCCAACGGTACTTGGCCGGTACAGGCCACGTACTACCGCTGGAGAAGAGCATCCTTCATTCGTGCGAGTACACCGGTACTACCGCCGGGTGCAGCGGTACTACCGCCCCTTACCAGGAACGGTACGACCGCTGTATCCCAACGGTACTACCGCTGCCTGCGTGCAGGAGCAGGGAATATTCCCTTGTATCTCTCCCACCTACCCCTTTGGGTCAAACCTATATATAGGCACCTACCCCCTCCAGATCTAGATAGACTATGTTTTGAGATTAGAGTAGAGCTAGGCTCCCCACCTCAAGACGGTCACCTTCCTCCCCTTGTGGGGATGGTTCCTCCCCTTGTGGAGAAGATCCCTTCGTGGATTCAAGACCTCTACTTGTAGCTAGACTACTTGCCAATCTTTCATCTTCGGGTGACTTTATTGGAACGGCTCGGTTGGCCGTTGGAGAAACAACCATCTAAGATCCCTTCTTGTGTATCTTGCCAATCTCTCCCTTTGGGATTATATTGGGCCGGTTGGACCGACTGGTAAGGGAAACGGTTCTTGTATCTTGTTTGTGTTCGAGTATTCCGCTGCGTTCTTCCTCGTGTTCTTCGTGTTCTTCGCGTTCTTGTGTGAGTTCGTCCACTCGTTCGTCAATCCGTGAAGATCGGGCCACCCTAGAGGACCCCTTTCCTCATCAGATGATGTGCCTCTTCAAGTAGCCACTTTTTCACCTTGTGATTCTAGTGGATCTTGCCAATCTTCCTTTCGAGGTTCTATTGCATTGGTGGACCAACCGGTAAGAGGAATCTGATCCAACAAGGGCAAGGTTCGTTTGATTCGTGAGATCAAGAAGCTTTCTCGTTAGAGGTTGTTACGGGGTGAATGAATTGAGCAGGCTTTGCCATTTATCTCCCTTGATTTGTGTTTCTTCCACTCGTTTTTCCGCAAACTCCACGTTCCCCCTTCGTGTTCATCATGGTTGTCGCCATCAATCCATGAAGGTCGGACCAAGCCTACATCATATGGCATCAAAGCACTAGGTTGCCACGGATTCGACTGGTTTTCCATCTCCCATCCACCAAAAAAATCTTACCTATTAATTTTGAAAATTACACAAAAATAGCCTCACTTGGATTTGAGCCGATCTCTCATTTTGGTGCGTTTTTTGCACAAGGACCCTATCCACATCCATTTGCGTTCGATAAGCTTAATTTTGCCTAATTTCCCTCGGATTTGAGAATTTTCGGATCAAATTTCCTCCCACCGTAAAGAACAAACTGCGCAGGAATTTCAGGCAACAGTTATACCGCCCCATACCAGCGGTACTAACACACTATACGCGCAAGCGGTACTCTCGGCCCTTGTAGAGGTACTACCGGTGAAAGTGCATGAGCCCCATGGTAATTAATGACAATCCCTATGAAATAATGGTTTCATTGAATTATATATGAAGGACTTTTCATACGTAATGCTTTAACTCCATCTGTTAGATTCAAGGTTGGATGCTATGAAGATAAAGATATACATTGAGTATTGGCACCAAGATCCTCAATTTATAAAGATGAATGTGATATGATCAAGAAGATGAAATGAAGATGGAGTTCTTGCATGGAACTCAACAAAGTCGTGCTCTATCTTATGTGTTAAACAATGGAGGATCAAGATGTTGCGAGTTTGACCACAAGAGAAGAATTCAATATATGCCTCTAAGTCAAGGTCATGATGTCTCGTATGTTGAGCCATGGTTGACCAAGGCTTGGAGCATGTAAGCAAGTGAGAATTCTATAAGTATATCAATAGATTGTGATAGAGAATGAAGAAGATCAAGTCATGACCAAAGGGGTGTTCAAGGTGTGATTTGAAAGATGGTCATGTGAGAGTTGAGCGTTTGGCAAGCATGTCTTAGAAGATATGAAGATTGTGTGAGCACACCATCATCTTGGCATTCAAAAATGTTTTCTAAATATCCCTTCCTAAATATCAGTTTTGTTCTATGATAATCATCTCACATAAAGTATTTGAGGCAAACAAGGAGTTCTTATCTTTCTATTAGGAAACATGCCCATGTGTTGCAACGGGAGAGGAAAATCTATGTCGTGGAGACGCCCAAACCACTCAGCGCAATGCATATTTTCACCTCTTTTTGCCTCATTCAGTTATCCTACATAACTACTATGCAGTAATCAATCAATGTAATCAAACCATGGCCAATGGGTGTTACTCAAAGCGGCATCTTTGCTAATACAATTGTTCCAATATTACAAGCAAACATACGTTGCCAGCAAAAAAACCATTACAAGCATGGGCAAAGGCCATGATTTCCTATTGGTAAAGATAATGAATAAGTTGGGCAACAAAGGTTTACTTGGCAAGTGGTGTCGCTCTAAACCAAAATGGAAAAACACAGTACAAATATTATACTAAAGGAAGCAAATACTTCTCCGCTCATATATGATGTCAATTCTTTAGCATCTGACCAGCCAATTAATGAACCGAAAGGATCACCCTGCATGAGAGGGATTTGCAGTGCATTAAGCAGATTGAAAACTGAAGTATGCACAGAACCATAAAAGTGATGTTCTTGGCGGTAGGCCTCATGTAACGACCAAAATTCCTACCTGTACAGAATACCGGATAAACGCGCGGGCAGGGCGACCACGATGAGCTCCTAGGCAGTGGTGGTGGTGACGAAGGATGGGGCCGCAGGGACTGGGCGCGAGCGGCGTCCGGGGCTTCGTCTGCGGCGATGGCGGCTTTCCCAATCAGCGCGAACTGTGGCGGACGGGGCCTGGCCACGACAGCGTTGGGGGCTTCGTCGGCGACGGTGGCAGCGTTCCCAACCGGCGTGAAGGATCCCACAAGTCCCGGTTGTGGAGGGCATAGGCTGCAGCGGAGGAGGCGTCGGGGTAGGATCTTTGAGGCGATAATCGTGGAGGAGGAAGTGGTCGTCCAGCCGTCGAGGATGGAGGAAGTGAAGGAGGAGCGCGTTCTTGAGGGAGCAGTTTGCGGATTGTGTGGAGATGATTAGGGAAGTACGTAATAATTACGGGGAGTAGGAGATGCAAGGATATTGTCACTGCGTGCGCGACCGAGGTGTGACGAAGAGGTGGGCAGAATGTGGAACCAAACTTTTCTTGTAGATAGGAGAGATAAAAGAACATCCTCTAGAATTAAGACTGAAATTCTTATCAGACTCATGGATACCTTAATAATGTATAAATATTTGTTAAATTAATTACGACGACGTGCCTATTGCAAACGAGATAACACTTCAAAACTATCATGGGTGGACACTTTTCTATGTTATTAAGAAACAAAATCTGATTTTTTTTTTCATCCCTCGAATATTAGCTAAATTTAGATATCATCGGTAGAATATAATATCATACAACATCGCACTCTTCTCTTAAAACCACTTAGATGGGTTCGTAGAAGATTTTGGGTGGCACGGTGATGGTTTTTCACACGTGGGAACATAAAATATTCATAGAACAAAAAAATAAAAACAGGTTCATGATCAAGTAATTTAAGAATTAAAAATAGGGAAAAATCAGAGCAGAAGCAATTCCCGACGAATATTTGGAAATAAAGATATATTCACCGAACTTCCATGGTACAACAGGTATTTTAGCATCGGTCTCCTCGGATCGCCTGAAATCCTTACCTGTCCTCGTCTCCCTTGATCGATTTAAAAAATCAAAGGTCATCCATGCTCTTCTGATTTGAGCTGCATTTCGTATTTCTGGCATTCACATACACACTAGTAATCTGGGCTACTCGTTTACTGACAGTAATTATTTCTCTCTCCATAAATAACTGACACTCTAAAACGAGCAAGCGGATGGTTAAGTAGCTGATACTGTGCTGTCTAGTCTGCAATGTTGAGATGCAGCAGCTCTCTGAACTCCAGCCTCCTGGTCTCCGTATGCAGCGTCCTCTTCTTGTTGGGCCAGTAGGTGACCCATATCCTACCCTTGATCTCCCACTCCATGGTCCTGCCCGCGGCCGCCGCGCCCAACCTCCAGTACACGGCCTCCCGTACTCGTCGCCGGCGAAGATCACTCCGCCGCTCCTCGTGAATGGCCTGCTGGGACTGATGTACCGGTTCCTGAACCATGACCTCGGCTGGAAGAGCTCCAGCTTGGGCGGGTCGCTGGAGAAGACCTCCCTGCCCCCGCCACCGCCGCCGTGGAGGAACCAGCTGAGCGACGCCGTGTTGCCGTGCACCGAGTGCTCGAACTTCCAGGGCTTCATGCTCCTCGTCACCGTCTCGTGCGCCGACACGCTGATGCCGATCGACGCCGGCGCGGCGCCAAACGTCGTGTCGATGCCCTTGTCGGTGCCCACCTCCTGCACGGGGTTGTCCGTCGACCTGCTCACGGACAGCGACAGGATGTCCGACTGCGCCAGGGGAGTCAGCTGCAGCGATATGCGCGACGGGAAGTGCTTCTCGTCCGAGCCGTACCCCTGCCTCGCCATGAGAGTCTCGGACACCAGCTGGATCACGTCGCACCTGCAAAACAACGTACAAAGATCGACTAGTAACAGTTCACTCGCAGATTATTAATTCGTCGCGAACTGAGTTTGAGTTGCATCGATCGAAGACCTTATGTTGTCGACGTTGACGGCGACGTCGATCCAGTTCTCCTTGAAGGCAACTCTGTAGACGAACTGGATGACGCTCTCCAGCTGCTGGTAGTTGAGCGAGAAGAGCAGCCTCTCGTCTTTGACCAGCTGCTGGTGTTGGTGGTGATGATGCGAATGTGGCGAGTAGTGCTCCATGGTCATGGCCACGACCGGGCTGTACAACTGCACCTTCCACAGCCTGCTCGCCAACAGAGCGTAGGAGAACACCGCGAAACGTGGCGGCGACACCAACGCCGTGCCGGCGGCACCTGACCGGAGAGCCTCCATAACCCAGTAGGTGACGCCCAGGTTCACTGACCGCATCCACTGCTCCTCCAGGCTGGACCCGAGGGCCAGCATCAGCACCCTCGCCGCGTGACGCATCTCGTGGCGGGTCAGCCGCGCGGTGATGATGGCGATGAACTCTCGGCGGAGCGTGGACGGAGCCTCGTAGACGCAGACCAGGAGCGCCAGGGTCAGGACCGACAGGCTTAGGATCCTGCCTGAATCTTCAGTCATCTGCTGCACATTTGGCGGCATCAAGACTGCCCTGCTGCAAGAGTATGGTCCGTATCTGATCACCCCACAGATGATCTCCAGCAAGAACTGGGTAGCAACGTCCGTGGTATTTGCAGGTTTGAGCTTGGAATATTTGGAACTCCAGAGTGAGACTGCATCATGGTCATGGACTCGTCACAGATTGAGAAGGACAAACTGAATGAGTGGGTTTCGGATTCAGGTTGCCTGCCGATTACAAGGTTCAGAGATTGGTTTGTGGAGGGAGAAGTGCATATCTGCAGAGAGTGTGATTCTTCTCCCCTCCATTGCTTGGGGAGGCTCCTGATCCACTGCCAGATGTCAGGAACTAAGCCAGAAGCCATGGTCTCTATGGATGGACTCCATGATCTCCTCTGCAAATAAATAAGCAAATCAAAACGGCAAGTACTAAGAAAGTCAAACTATTAGGAATGATCGATAAGGTAAGTTGAGGAGAAGTGGAACTCTAGTTTTCTATGATTGCAAATCCCTTTTCAGATGATGTGTAGATTCAGTATTGTCTAATTCAGCACATTGTTGAGTAGTGCAAGGGAACTTTTCTTGCTAATGGTGGCCATCCTAGATCCCTATATGTTCTGCTTTTTCTTTCGAGAACACGCCAAGTTTTGTTTGAAATTATGTCAAGGGAAATGAAAGTAGTCTAGTGCTCCTAGAACGCAGAAAGATCAATAACCAAGACAAGATCACAAGAGGAAGAAAGACCAACTTTGGAGCCAGGAACGTGATCACTATTGCCTAGGTAAGTAGTTATAGATAGTTAGCTTTTTCTTCATGAATGCTTGTGCAATGCTAGTATCTTTTCGGCTGTCGACAGGACAACGCAGATACTTGACAGCTTCCCTTCAATATTCATATCTTTTGAGCTGTCAACAGGGCGAAGGATTTAGATACCGAAATGAAAAAATCTCGGAGGGAGACCAGATTTTCGTGAACCGTGGTTAACGGACGAGATCTCACACAAAGTTTGAAATTCAAACTTAAAAACTTCAAAAATATTCAAAACTGATTTAAGGAGAAAGAATCCGGCCCAAATTCAAACGGGCCAAAACAAAATCGCACTAGGGGAACTGGGAATTCCACTTACCGACAATGCATGGCTAATGCTTGATAACTTGATATCAAATTTGCCAAGATGTCTCTTGCCCATAGGTCATTTTGTAATTAAAACAAGAGTTCCTTATGCTTATCGTAGGTAAGTGTTTAGTTTCAGCGGTGCTACTTCTTTTCGTCACTGATGGACTGTTTTCACCATGTTTTCCCATACTATGTGGGACCCTTATCTTCTTCTAATAGAAATGGAGTGTTCCTTCCATTTTGAAGTCCAGAGTGAGACTGCATCATGTCACTTGGCAGATGAGATGACTAACTTTTACAGAGCATTTACAAGAACAATCATCTTCAGAATACCATGTACTATAAATAGAATTTTATTTTGGCGGTTAGGCACAACGAGGAATCGTCCCTCCTACCTTTTCCATGAGAACTGAACCAAATCCATTTGTCGTGGCTTATCATCCAACTCCATATTCCTCATCCCTCCATTTCAACTTTTTACTGAGCCAATAGTTGGATGCTTCATGCTTCAGATAGCATCCGGTAAAAAGTACTCCCTCCGTTCGGAAAAAGATGTCACAAAAATGAGCTATGTGTAGCCCATTTTTGTGACATCCTTTTCCGAACGGAGGGAACAAACTCTTAGATAGCTCACCAACAATTGAAACCATCACCTGCACAACTTTACCAGTTGCTATCCACAAATGTATACACCACTTAGTGACTAGTCACTATGAAAATGCCATCACACAAAAAGAAATTACATATGCAAGATTGTGACCATGATTTAAAGCTCTGGTGCTAGTTATAAGTATTATTTACATTCTAAAGAAAAAGGCTCATATAGCAATTATTTCCATTATATGGTCTAGATTTGAATAGCACATGGTCCAAGTGACATGTTATACTACATAGGCATTGCAAGACAGGCAATAAGATCTGATTATATTATTTATAACATAATTTCTTTCATGCATGTGTTAAATCCACACAGGGGATGTTATAGGTCAAGAACAAAATCCGCTGACACCGAAAATAATAGCATATACCAAAGAAATAGCATATACGAAGGCCAAAAATATCACCAGACAATGAGCGATTTTGGGAGGGATAGAAAGACAGATGAATCGACTGAAACTGGCTAAGCAATCAAAGTGACTCCTTTTATTTTCAAATTTAGTTAATCATGTCGGTCATACTTTTCTTAATTAAACTTTAAAATGGTAAAAGTAGATAATCAGTAACAACTTGATTCAACTTAACAAGATTCCAAATCTGGCTAGACAAGTGGTGCTTTATCAGCCTAGGACATTTGTGATGAAATCTGCTGGCCCCTAAAATTAAAGAGGTTATGAGATGCTTTCTTTTTGCTTTTCAGCATGCCACAAAAATTAACAAACTCCCATAATAAGAGGGCGGGACGTGAATCCTAGCTTTGGAGTTTAAACTTGATACATCTATCTACTACATTACAAAAAGCATGTGAAAAAAATCTTTATTATGAAAACTTTCAGCAGCACAGCTCAGCACTAAAAACTTCATAAGAATATTCAGACAACCAGATAGCTAGTTGCTTCACTATCTTCCGTAAAGGTCAACTATTTACAGGTCAACAACGTATGGAAAAATTACATAGGACAAGGCAACTAAGAACACAACAGTTTAACAAATTTAATGAACTTCAGATCTGTGACAGAATTAATTCTTTTAAGTTAGTTTGGGAAAAATAGCCGACGACACAAACAAACTCACTACATTATCTGAACAGCAGATCTGGCAAATATCTACAAGATCAGGAGCCTCTTTGCTTACACCTTCACAAGGAAATAACACTTGATTGGGCCATGTGCCTTCTTATCACCAGTGTGAACTGTCAAATAAAGAAACACATCCAGACAACAAGCAGATCAGAATCACAAACAACCCATGCTAAACATCATGGACTATACTATGCCTTGTATGAGCACGAAAATACTGAGACTGATCTGAAACCGTAAGATAAAGATACATATAAACTACACCACCACCTAACAATCCAGACCAAGGCTGACTATCCAGTATCCACAATATCACGAGCCCCTTGCTCTACATTATCTGAAAGCAGATTTGGTAAGTATCCAAAATATCAGAAGTCACTTTGCTCTACAGCTTCACAAGGACAAGAATATTTGATTGGGCTATGTACCGTCCTATCATCTGTGTGAACTGTCAAATTAGGAAAAACATCCCAACAAAAAGCAGATAGGGATCACAACCAACCCATGATAAACACCATGGACTAGCCTTGTATGAACAAGACAAATACTGAATTGACCTGAAGTCGTAAGATAAAGATACATATAAACTACACTACCACCAAACAATCCAGACTAAGGCAGGGAATAATCATCTGAGAATATGAAAGCCATCTGATGTGATGCCTGTCATTCCAAGACCCCAGATATATTTGTCCAGCCATGGCTTTCTATAAATTCTGGATCTTGCCCATTTTGATCCTCAATTCACCAGTGTGATGAGAGAGTAGTAAACACTCCATAGCCAGCAAAACCGAGGTCAAATAGAAGGAAGCTGTAGATATGGATCACAACCAACCCATGATAAACACCATGGACTAGATTAAGCCTTGTATGAACAAGACAAATATTGAATTGACGTTGTAAGATAAAGATATATATAAACTACACTACCACCAAACAATCCAGACTAAGGCAGAGGGAATTAATCATCTGAGAATATGAAAGCCATCTGATTGATGCCTGCCATTCCAGGACCCAGATATATCTGTCCAGCCATGGCTTTCTAACAATTAACTCCTAAATTCTGGATATTGACCATTTTGATCCTCAATTCACCTGTCAGTGTGACGAGAGAGTAGTAAACACTCCATAGCCAGCAAAACCGAGGCCAAACAGAAGGAAGCTGTAGTCCAGCACCCTTTGCCAGAGGCTCATTGACGAGCCCACAATGTTGAGGTGGAAAAAGGTAGGCAGCACAAAGGAGAGTAGCGCACACACTGTGCTCCCGACAAAGGAGACAAATGACCCAAATGCAGGTATGAAGGACGCTACCACAGCCAGAATGGTCACCATGAAGATGCGGCTCGAGTGCAGGCCTAGCCATTCGGCACGAGGAACACTGTGAGAAAGCTTCTGGAAGCATCCACTTGATCTGAACCTCACCTCCACAATCTCGTGGATTGGGTGCATCATAACTGGGAATGTGAATGCTAGTGCAATGCATAGGCCAACCTGTCAATAGATTTTCCAAACTGTTAGGATACAAAGATCGCTGTTCTGGCAAGCGAGGACCCATATGAAAACAAGTTATTCTTTCAAATTTTACAATATTATAGGTTCACACTTCAATCATACTCCATGACTTTATAACTCCAATTAAGCAATTGCCGAGCACCGGAGTTGTAAAGTGGAAGAGCTAAATATTCGAGAAGAAGCCATGGCATGTTCGAACAAACAATCACACAATATAGAATATGAAAACTGTACTAACCTTAACTGTAGCAGACGACCAACTGTTAGGAAGATTAAGTGTTATGATGTCCTTGGTAGCCTCGCCATAGGCCAAGTACCCACATACTCCAAAACATGAATACACAAATATGATGCCCACAACTGCTTGAGAAAGTACCCAACGGAACTTTCTCCGTTCCGCCATTGATGATTCTAGTGCCAATGTCATGCTGAATCCTTCAAAGCAGAAGACTGCAACCCCGAAAGAAAAAGGTATCGCCGTGATTCCATTAAAGGCACTTCTATTTGCAAAGGGATGATCAATTAACTGAAGATCTTTTCTGATAACCATTGCCATTGCTAGGACATTGCACACATCAGCAAATATACTGAATGGTGAAAGAGAGGATAGTGAACGAATGAAGGACAAGGCAATTTGCACAGGCAGGAGGACGGCAAAGATGAAGCCAGCTGGTGACATCGAGTGGCTAAACACAGAATGGAGATTTTCCCCAATGAATACTAGGTAAGCTACAGATCCACCCGCTTGCGAAACAAGGATGAGAATTTCCGTCAAGCATCGACCTATAGACCCAAAGCACTTCTCCCCCAAATCTCCATACGTATAGTGAACATCACGGGGTTCATCGGTTTCTTCCTCTTGCAGTTTATCTCTACAGTCCACCTTCAGATAAGAAATCGATACCAGTAAATTAAACAGCTGAAAAGTTGTTGCTACCAATTTGCTGATTAATGTGAAGAATGGCAACAAATTATCAGGGAAAGTACTATTCGACAAGTTCAACATGCTGAAAAGCAACAAACAGTAACATAATCCAGTATGATACTTTCCCTGTAACATAAATGTACGCTATATATAGACAGACAGCACATTCCAATCTGCATAAGCTGGACTGCAATGCCCATATGTAGTCCGTAGCAATTCATAAAAATTGGATGGCGTCCCGTTAAGTAACTAACAAAGCATCATTAGAGAAGAGAAACAGCCATACTACATTGAGTGAAGAGAAGACATCTTTACTAACGCGGGGGTAGGTACTAGGTAGTGAAGAGTACTGACTAGGAGAAGCATGCAGTAGAGCGTGGCGCAGCCGGCGGCGGCGACGCCGATGGATCCCGCGACCCAGCCGGCGGCGCGGAAGGCGTAGGGAAGGCCGAGCACCCCGTGCCCACGATGGAGACCACGACGTTGCCCAGCGTCTGCGCCCACGTCGCTCCTCCCCGGGCTCCGCCTCCACGCCCCATCGAGTCCTCCCGCGCCAGCAGCGGCGCTACCGCCCCCTTCGCCTCCGCCATTCCCCCTCGCAACAGTCGTGGTGGCCTGGTGGGGTGGGGGGCGCTGGCGGCGGTCAGGCCCGACGGGTAGCTGTAGCTCAGAGCTTCACGATGCCAATTTGGTTTTCGGAGTTGTGTTTACTGTTTAGCGCACGAGGCCACGAGGGAGGAAGCACAGCCGTCGTGGCGCACGGTGTTGTCTGGAACTCTGGATTAGTCGGAGGATGGGGGGTCACGTGGGATAAAGATTTGGATTTTGCTAGATTCCTGAATATCTACTTCCTCCGTCCCGAAATAACTGTCTTAGATTTGTCAAAAAATGGATGTATCTAGACATGAAACAAGTATAGATACATTCACTTCTGGACAATTTTGAGACACTTATTTTGGGACGGAGGGAGTATTTTTTATCTGTCAATATCTACTCCCTCTGTTAAGAAAAGGACGTCACAAAAATGAACTATAGATAGACCATTTTTGTGATATCCTTTTCCGAACGGAGGGAGTATTTGTGAGTATTATACGAGAAAATAGCAACTCCAATCATAAGCGCCAATCCCATAGATCCCAGCTGAATCTCGTCGACCCCATAGATCAAGCGCGGTCTGAATTAATCTCATTTCACCGTCTCCCTACGTGTAGATATACTCGACCCACTTTACAACACAACTTGTTCCCTTATAAAACCTTCATTCTACCGGGTTGAAAAAAGTATTTCCCCGGCGGTTTCCTAATCGATAAAAGTATCTAAGAATTTCCTTCCACTATGACAAACTAAGAAGACGTAGGATTTGCATCCTCTAATCGATAAAATTGTTAAGAGAATTGTTGGTTGGAGGGCGAGACTTCTGTCTTACGCAGCTACGGTTATTCTTTCTAGAATTTGTAATACTTTTTTGTATCTTGTATCCTTCTTCAAGTTTTCAAAGTGGGCTCTATTGCTAATCAATTGCTGAAATAGCCAATGTGATTTTGAGGACCACATAAAACTGCATGTGGCTAATTGGAAGCTGAAAGGACAATGATGTCGCCTAGAGGGGGGTGAATAGGCGATTAATTTTTTTTGGTTTAGACTTGATAATTGCGGAATAAAACTAGGTGTTTAAATTAACAAGTCAACAACCTAAACTATGTGCACCAACAACTTATGCTAAGCAAGACAAGCAACAAAGTGATAGCAATATAGAATACTTCAAGCCTTAAATAGCTCGGGTATAGAAATAACTGAGGCACGCGGAGACGAGGATGTATTCCCGAGATTCTCCTTGTTAAGGGAGTACGTCTCGTTGGAGAGGTGTGAGGCGCACCACAAAGGTCGATCTCAACGCCACAAAGGCTCATCCTATTCTCCGATGAACCGCACCACAAAGGATTGGTTCACCTTCCACTATCGGAATCCTTTGAGGCGAAATCGGAGCCTTTCAACAACAATCTGGGGCACAACCCACAACGGGATTGGGGGCTCCCGAACGGCTACAAGTGACCACAAAAGGTCTCAACCACCACACGGGCGTCTAGGGCCCGAAGACCCAAGAGTAACAAGCTCACAAACTTTCAACTTACACGAATCCTCGTGGAGAGCACAAACTGATGCATAAAGCAAATGGCAAGAGCACAAGTGCTCAAATCCTTCACTCTCAAATTCCAACAAAGCAACAAATGCTTATGGGGAATAAAAGAGGAAGAACAAAGAGGAGATGCACCAAGAACTCCAAGATCAAGATCTACTAGGTTCCCCTCACTTAGAGGAGAGATGGATTGGTGGAAATGTAGATCTTGATCTCCTCTCTCTTTTCCCTCAAAGATATGAAAGAATCATGGGAGGATTTAAGAGGAAGGCAAGCTTTTCCAAAGGTCAACAATGGAGGAGAGAGGGGAAAAACTTGCTCAAGAGGTGTAAAAACCATTGGGAAGAAAGCCCCTTTAAATAGGTCCTCTAAAAAGATGACCGTTGGGCTGCAGCGAGGCCGGCCTCACATGGGCAACGAGCTGGGCTGAGCCGGCCGGCCGGCCTGGGGGCTGGCGACCCGGCTGAGCCGACCGGCCTGGGGGCTAGCGACCCGGCTGAGCCGGCCGGCCTTGGGCCCGGCCTGGGCCGGCCTGGGGGCTGGCCACCCAGAAACCCCCACAACTTAAAATTCCAAATGAGATGAAACCAACTTTGTTGGAAAGATAACGACAAGAGCTTTCCTACAAGGGAAGATGTGGAACTCTCCTCAAGGATAAACCGATAATATTTACAACACGAAAAAGCAACAAGTTTTCCATCTGAAATCCGTTCGAAGAACTTGGGCTTGTCATGAAGATCACGACAAGCACCAAAACCCAACAAGAAGAAAAGCCACATAAGAACCAAGAAAGATGAAATGCCAAGTATGCAAAGGTTTGAGCTCTCCATAAAGATGTGATCAAGTTACTCACTTGAGAGCCCCTCTTGATAGTACGCCGTCTATCCTATAACCCGGTCTCCCACAACACCATGAGACCGGTAAAATAGAAAACCTATCAAGATCATACCTTTGCCTTGCGCATTCCACTTGAGCTCGATGATGACGATCTTGACTCTCTCAAGTTGGAACACCTTTCTTGATTGTGCTTGCTAGCACATGCTTGATGAAGACTTCTCCAAGTGCTCCCCCATACTCCATTATGGGAGAGCCTCGCTAAGCTCCGTCTTCATGCCTCCTTTGCAAGCTTCATTCAAATGATATCTTCCGAGATGCATCATATTGAACTTGCACTTCATCTTCTTCTCTTGATATGTATGATGGCTTGGAGGTAAACATAATTGTTCACTCAAACTTCTTTTCCAAGCCATACTTGCAATAAGCTCAACTCTACACATGACCATTCTTCATATAAACCCTAAAAGAGAGCATTGATCATCATGTAGTCTTCTAGAGTTCAACACATGAACTCAATCTTTTCCCATGGACAAGATATATAAGAATATCTCAATGCAAACATTAGTCCATAAGGATTGTCATTAAGTACCAAAACCACGTATGGGGCAACACATGCACTTTCATAAGCTAATCTGCAAGATGGAAGAATTTGAAGGGTTGGTGTTCCTGATATTTGTAATGTCAACTCGTGTCTTCGCAGCTCTTGGGTGAAGAGATGTAATATTAGGGACTGTGGGTAAACTCTTGAGGAAGAGGTTGGATGCTAAATATGCCACTTCGGCCACAAATATCGTTTGTAGCAGGTATATAGGCTCTTCTCAGTTCTGAAAAGGAGTTATTTGAGTTGTTAGAGCCATCCAGTTTGTGAAAAGTTAAAATAGAGCCTGAGCTCCATGTAGCATTTAAAAAAAAATCAAAATCGATACTTTTTGTTTCCAAAAATCACGAAAAAAATTCCCATATGTATAGTGTCGACATTTAATTACAAGTGTGCCAAATTTCAACACAAAAATCGTTGTATTCTAGGCTACACACAAAGACGGGAAAATTTTCAACTTTCCTTAACTGTGTACTATTCAACACCCAACTTCACTCGTTTATTATTTTTGTCCACCCCAGAATATAACGAATTTTGAGTTTAAATTTTGCACACATGTAGATCTTATCAATATCAACATCTGCGCTTTATTCCCGATTTTCAAAACATAAAAATGTAAAGTTTGTATTTTTTTCTATCAAAAAATGATCTACGATGGACTCGGGTTACAAAACACCTCTCTCATCCAGTTAACCTATATGTGACAGATTGGCGATGGGGCCCAAACAAAGTTATGGACTCTAGCTGTTGAGCTCTCCGCCGTGCTTCCCCGACCTCGGGCCCTCGAGCTTCCCGCGGTGGCCTTCGTTTTGGCGGCGTGGGCGGCTGCGGCGTCGTGCTAACCGGCCCGCCTGGGCCCAGATGGGCTTGCCGGGCCACGGAGGTCCTAGTTTGTCGCTGGCTCTTGGAGGCCCTGCCGCTCCCTGCTGAGCGCGTGATCGCCTCGATGCTCTACGCCTTGCGACTACGGCGGTGACCCCCACGAGCGGTGAGGGTATCTCTGATGCCCTTCAACTTCAGCCGGCAACACACAGGCGTTGTGGCGTCATCTTTGTCGCGCGCGACCTTTCCGCCATGCCCCCGACACAGGTGGTGTCGGCGCGCTGTGTGGCCTCGGAGGCGCGTTGGTGTTCGATTACGTCGATGGCGCAGTGTCGTGGATGGGTCTCCGATGTCATGTCCTGTGGTTTCTCCTTTGTGATCGCAGTGCTTGGCTTGTGATGAGCTTCTCGTCAATCTATTGTCTTCGAGTTTTTTTCTCGGAGTGACCCTTCTCTTTGTGTTGTCGGTGTGAATTCTTTTCTTTTATTTCTCCTCTCGTGTATTCCCTGTAAACTCGGTTTTATTTGAACCTATCTTGTAACTGCAAAGCTTCATAGGCAACTTTTTTTTAGTAATGCAGTTCAGGCTGGCTCTAAGAGCCCGCCATAGTCATAGTCAAAAAAATAAAAGAACACCAGAAGAACACCATAATATTATATCAAAACATCAACCTTTATTCAACTTCGTATGATTATTAATAAAAGAGTTTCTCCCATGTCCTCAAGAATTTAGTGAACTATTATTAAGAAGACATCATGGATCATGATCATGATCATTTGGTATGAATATAGGTCTTAAAAAGTCTTTCAACTAAAACTTGTAACCATCAACTACAAGATATTTTTGGTGGCCCACACGGCATCTGGTCCGCCATGTTTGGTCAACTGCGGAGGCTGGTACGTAACTCCAATGGTAACGAAGAAGCTCCACTATCTTCTGCTTCTCCCCTGTCCCGTTCTGAACAACACGCCAAGCACGCGCTGACGCGCATCGGATCGATCAACCGAACAAGCACACACCATCCCCCCGGGAGCTCGAAGGCTACTAGCCCGATCGATGGCGTTGCCGGCGTCCAGCGGAGCCCCACCGGCGCCGCTGCCGGTGGTGGGACATCAGTTCTGCGCGCCGTACGTGGTGCCGCTGACGGTGACCAAGAAGGCCCTCAGCATCTCCGACGGCGACTTCGCAATCACCGACGCCAACGGTGCCCTCGTGCTGAAGGTCAAGGGATCCGTCTTCACCATGCGGCACCGCCGCGTCCTCCTCGACGCCGCCGGCCAGCCCCTCCTGTCCATGCAAAAGAAGGTAACTCCGCCAGTTTGTGTTTCATCCTCTTCCTCGCAACATCAAATTTCCGTGCAGCTGTCTCTGTAATTCAGAACAGGGAACCAAAATTGAGATGCTCGTCTTTATCAATCGACTGTTTTGTGAGTACTGTATATTCTAACACGTGAATGCGTTCGAAATACGGAGCACGGATTGTCAGATTAGGTCTTTCTTCAGACCAAAGTTTGGGGAATCAGGAAACTTCTTTTAAACCGAGTCGTAGCAAATTAATGTATTTGTTGAATAGGACCAGATTGGGACATAGTAATAGTAATATGAGTATTTTTCTTTTCTGCATCGTCTTTCTCCCACTTCATCTTTCTGTTAGGAAACCAACCGTACGAAGCAGCAACGTACGGGCCAACCCTTTCTTGGGTGGGGGTTTTCCCTCTAGATTGGTTCTCAACCCTAGCCCCTCTCTCTCTTATATACACATGTATTGTATGGAGAGAGACACACCATTGATAATAAAGATCAGTCCCGCATATATCTCTGTGTCTTTTACTTTTCGCATCTGTGATTGTGCCGCGTGTACGACTTCTTCGACTACGCTCTCGCTCCACGCCCTTGGACCGGACTCGTAGGCAAAGGTTGTGGAACACGTTATCAGCACGAACTGCTCCGCCAACTGATCTACATCGAGCCTTCATCAAGCTGGCTCTCGTCGTTCATCGCGGAGGTATAATCCAGATCCGATCGCAACAACGGTTTTGCATCTATTTATGTTTCCGTTCTTGCAATACGTTTTATATTACCTACGGTGTCGATTTTCCTCCCGAGAGTCGAGCTGACGAATACGTCGCCGACCAATGTCGATACTCTCGGATTCATGGGGGATTTGATGACGCCACCGTAGGGAGTCGGTACGGAAGTGATCCTGATGATCACGGTACCGCCGCGGCGCACCGGCTGTGCGACGCGCCGTCTCGATTTCAGATGAACGGACGATGAAAATTGACATCCGAAGTGTTTTTCGTGTCGGCGTAAAAGACGTCGTCGGCTGACTGCCGTAGAGCCATTCGTCGTGTGTTGCATAGGTCGGCAAGCCGCCACGCAACACACCGAGCCTCGCACTACGTGGCACCGCCGTCGCTCTTCCGCGCGAGAAGGTCCAGATGACCGTCCTCGCTGCGTACCCTGCTGACCGCACCTGCGAGTCGGCAGGGCCGTCCCGCGGACGACGGCCCTGCTGGCCGTGCCGCCCGAGCGCGCACGCCCGAGGGGCGTCGCCGACCGCCGCCTGGCCTTGCGCCGAGGCCGTCGCCGCTGGAGCCCTGCTGGCCGTCCGCGCTCGCCGTGCCCAGCAGCGCTGTGACCGTGCCGCCCGCATCCGCGCCATGGCCGCGTCGGCGCGCCGTCCGCGTACGAACTCGAGGCCTAGTCGGCCGAGCCCCGCGACGTGCGAGATCGCGCCGCCGGCCGCCACCCGCGCCGAGCCTGCGCTGGCGCGCTCACCGCGCCGCCTCCTGCCGCACCATGGCCGGCCGCGTGCAAGCACGCCCCGCGCCTGGGACGCGTCGCGAACGCGCACGACGGGCAAGTCGCGCCTCGGCCGCCCCGCGCGCGGACCTGCCGGCCTTCGCCGCCCCCGCCCGCTGCCGTCCCACGCACCACTTGCCCCCCGTGCGCCGCCCGGCCCTGCTGGCCGCCGGCGCATCCGCCGTGCCGCCGCCGCCACCAACCCAGCGCGCTAGGAAACCTAGCGCGTCGTCCCCTGGGATGTTTCGTGGTGGGCCGGCCCACGAGGCGCCGAGGCAGTTGGGCCACATACGGCCCAAGTTCGTCCTCTAATAAAAAAAAAGAGGGAGCAGAGGTACGGGATGGTTTTGGTTATGGGCCACAGCCCATTGTGGCCTATTTTCGGCCTGCTGCCGATCGGGCCGGACCGAATACGGCTACGCGCACAGATTTTATAATTTAGCACCTGAACTTTTTCAGAATTAGGTATAACTTTATTCCTGTTGAATAAATTTACCTGTAAGTTCCTGGACAAATCTGGTTTTGCTGAATTTATATTTTTGTGCATAAAATAGTTTCGGAAGGTCAATTTTAGGGCCAATTTTTTTCACGTTAGTGATGCGCTTAACATGTTTCCGTCATTATAATGCTTTGATTAGATGTTTTCATTGCTAGAATTAATTGTTTAATTACTTTTAATTGCTCTGAAATCATTGTTAGCATGTTTTTAAATATTGGAACGTCATGTTAATGAACAATTGTATCTTCATCGCATTTATGCAATGGATTACCTGCTGTAATCGGGATTACCTGCTGTAATCTATTGAATAAACTGCAGATGGCTGGAATCGTCAACCGTGAGTTCACTGAGCTAGCCCAAAATGGGCTCAACTATCTGACGTGGGCATCGGACGTTGAGATCTTCCTCACGTTCAGGCTTTGCATTTTCCGCGTCACCACCTCTGCAGTACTCTGAAAAATGAGTACATGGCTAAGCGGAGTGCTTTGGACCTCTGGAATGCTCTTAAACAGCGTTTCGAGCGACTAAAGTACACTGTTCACCCGCGGACAGAGGCGGAGTGGAAGCGTCTGAGGTTTCAGAACTTCAAGACGGTGGGAGACTATAATTCGGCTTTGCACCGGATTTGCACCTCTCTTCGGATGTGTGGTGTCACTATCACCGACACCCAGAAGATTGAGAAAACTCTCTCTACTTTCCACCCCGATGTTGTACAGTCCTCGCGGAATTACCGCCAGGGGAAGTACACGCAGTATGCAGAGCTTGTGGACATACTCCAGGTGGAGGAGGCGCAGGATGAGCTCTTGCGAAAGAACTCTCTCCACTTGGGCGAGTTCCCGTCAGGGGGCCATGCTAACCTACAAGGCCCATGTGCCTCTCAAGAAGAAGAGAGGTAGGAAGGGCAAGAAGGCGCCTCACCCCCCTCGCCAGGCTCAGCAGCATCAGCCAGGCAAGGGGGAGCAGAGGCCCCAGGAATGCTATCGGTGCGGCTCTACAGAACACTTCTCATGCCAGTGCCGTGCACCTAAGGACGTTGTGGCAACGTACAAGGCTAGTAAGAAGGTGCATGAATCTCACCTCGCCTCAGTACAGGGGAGGCACCTCCGACACCCATGGTGGCGCCTGAGCTCCTCTCGCCGCCTCCACCTCCGCCTATTGCTGCACTTCTAGTTGCGCCCATGGAGATAGCTCCGACGGTCCCATCGGACGTCGACGTCTCTATGGAGGTCGATCACTTGGCGTGCCCTTTTTGCGCCTCGTGTAGGCACTGATGATGATCTTATAATCAGTGAGGAGCAGTTCGCACAGTTGGAGTTTGAGTGTGAAGTGAACGGCGCGTTCACTACGCCCGTCTAAGCTTCCACTACTTCATTTATCATGATTCCTTAGGCTATTTGAGATACATTTGGTTTTGTAAGCTCTATAAGAGCAAGACATATTCATTATTTCGACGGTTGAATGATATTTGATTATCGTTCATTAATTCCTCTATTTAAATATGATGGCATGTTATGTTCTGAGATGTATATGCATTTGTTCTATAATGTCGCTACTTCCTCGCTTCATTATTTTAATTACATGCAAATATCTTAGAACACGTGTGGCACACCAATGGAGTAAACATGTTTTGTGGAAAACGATACACAAATACCATTTTGAGACAAATTGTGTGCTTTGAGTCTAATAAAATCTCGAGGTAGTGTTATGAAAATCGCCGACTGCGATTCTTATATAGTTGGCTCCGGAAGAGCCACTATCATACTACCCATGGGAACAACTTTGATCATTAACGATGCATTGTTGTACCCCGAGTCACTCGCACCCCCTTAAGTTTCAATGGTTTTCACGCTGATAGTCTCTAGCTGAGACCGGTGTTGTGAATGGTATGGAATACCTCCTAATCACCGAGCGCGATGAAAATGTAAACATGTTCTTGGAAGATTTTCCTCCATTAGAAAAAGGGCTATGCTACACGATATTTGTAGCACCGCCTATGTATACTTCCTTCAAATGCTCTGAACTATTTTGCATTTGGCATGATAGATTAGGCCACTAAGTCTTAGTATGATGAGGAATACACAACTTGAACGGTCATAATGTTAAAATTAAAAACTTCCCGAATCCTGATGATTTTGTGTGCTTCGCATACTCTTCGGGGAAGTTAATCAGTCGACCGTCCACCTTAAAGGTGAAGGATGCAATCCCCACATTTTTTTTGCATCCTAGGGACAAGCGGTCCGATTCAGCCCATCTCAAGGTTGTTTTGGTACTTTATGGTACACATCGACGCTTCTCTAAATGGTCCACTGTTTGCCTACTGCAACATAAATCCATGGCAATGTGAATCGCAGTCGAGCATTCGGTACCGCATGTCCAAACGCAAAATGCATTTGGTTAAATTCATTGCAAGACCGCCCCTTCAAAGTTGTAATTCGCCAACCAGATGTTGGGGCACGCTGTGTTACACGCTGCTAAACTCATCAAATTTAGACTGTTAGCCTACAACATCCATTCTCATATGCAGCTTGCGTAGGGGTTGGCACCGAAGTTTTTCCCACCTTTATAGGTTCGGTTGCTAGGTATATGTACCGATACCACCACCAGCGATCAGCAACGGGCCTCCTCCTTAAGTCGGGGATATACGTTGCTTATGAGACTGTGTCCATAATCAGGTATTTGGACCCCATGACAAGTGATTGTCATACGGCCCGCTTTGCTGATTGCATTGACGAGGATCTCTTTCCGACTTTAGGGGGAGATAATCAAACCCTTGATGATAAAAGTCGAGAAATCACGTGCTAAGTCACGGAGATCCACGCTCATGACCCACGCACTGCCGAGACAAATAAAGAAGTCCAAAAGAAAATTGATTTGCATGCATTAGCGAATCAACTGCCTGATCACTTTAGTGACTTGAAAACTGCGAGAAAGTCGCATATGCCTACGTGCAATGCACTGGAAAGGGTTGAGATACCGAAGTTAACTATGGTACACCCGCTCCCGTCCAAAGGCCTAAAAGGACGCGAAATCCGGTTTCTCAACTCCTAAGTACTCGGGGACGCCTGAGGAAGAAGGATAAGAGAGATTTATCACAGACAGTCACCAAAGCCCCTAATAAGAAAAAGGGGAGCCAATTGAGACCTGGCACAAGTACGGAAAGTCCTGTGCACGGGATTCCGGACTTGAATGTCCCTATTGAGGGAACATCCAGCGGAGATGTGAGTACACACATCGGCGCGGAAAAGCTAAAGGACCTCGCTCCTGTACTGGGAAATACGGTGGAGCAAGAGGTAGCGCCAGATGCGCCCCATGACGAAATGGCCATAAATTATATAAATAAGGGAGAGTCAAGGAACCGAGCAATGGCAATTGTCGACATTAACTTTGCTATAGAATTGCCTCAATCATAGATCCTGACCCTAGGCCTAACAATCTCGCTGATTGTGAAATAAGGTCGGATTGGAAAGATTGGCAGGAGGCAGTTACCTCACGCATGAGGTGGATCGGTATAGAGCAAGACTCGCCGCTCAATGGTTCACTCAACGGCCAGATGTCGATATTGAGGAAACTTACTCCCTAGTCATGGATGATATAACCTTTAGATACTTAATCTCAGTGGCAGTAAATCTGGACTTAACAATGAAATTGATGGATGTTGTCACTGCTTACCTATATGGTAACCTTGATTCGGAAATTTACATGAAGGTACCAAAGGTATCCCCATTCCGAACCAAGAGAGCAAATCGGTGTCTATACATTGTTCTTCTTCAGAAGACATTGTACGGACTTAAACAGTCTGGTAGGATGTGGTATAATCTCTTAAGCGATTTCCTTCATCAGAAGGGCTACACGAGCAACAAAATTGCCCATGCATCTTTATACGGTGATCCCAAGATGGATTTTGTATAATCTCGGTGTACGTGGACGATTTGAATATAATCGATACACCTAGAGATATTGAGGAAGCGAGTTCCTACCTGATGTCGGAATTCGAGATGAAAGATTTGGGTAAAACCAAGTTTTGTTTGGGTTTGCAACTTGAACATTCCCCTGTTGGGATTCTAATGCACCAGTCTGCCTACACCCAGAAGGTGTTCGAGGCATATCCTTCAAAGACCCAATGATTGGGAGGTCTTTGCAGCAAGATAAGGACCCGTTCAGGCCTAAGGAAGAGGGGGAGGAAATTCTGGGACCGGAATTCCCCTACTTGAGCGCCGTTGGAGCACTCATGTATCGCTAATTGTACACGGCCGGACATTGCGTTCGCTGTCAATTTGCTTGCTAGGTACAGTTCTGAGCCTACCTAGAATTGGAAAGGCATCAAGGACGTCTTCCGATACCTGCAAGGGACCAAATATCTTGGCTGTTTTATAGGAGAATCAAGACCTATCATTGGTAGGCTATGCTGATGTAGGGTACCTGTCGGACCCGCACACTTCCAAGTCATAGACTGGATATGTTTTCCTTTGTGGTGGAACTAAGGTTCCCTATAAATCGTCTGAGCAAAGTCTTCTATCGACTTCGACGAACCACTCTGAAATCATAGCACTATAAGAAGCATCACAAGAGTGTGCATGGCTTCGACAGATGATTCGCCACATTCAGCAGACGTGTGGGCTGAACACCGTACAAACCCCCACCATTATTTATGATGATAATTCAGCTTGTGTTGCACAAGTGCAGTCAGGGCATGTGGAGAGTAATCTCATCAACCCCAAGTTTTTCTATGCGCATGAGCTGCCGAAGACAAACGAGGTAAGGATCTTGCATACTAAGTCACGTGACAATCTCGCTGATATGTTCACTAAATCATTACCGGCATCATCTTTTGAGAGGTGTGTTCGTGGAATCGGTATGATGAGACTTAGAGATATGCCAGACTCTGGGGAGATTCTTCACACCCCCATCTGAAAATCTTGATCCGGATGATCAAGTACTCAACCTGATGTTGAGTGGATTGTACTCTTTTTCCCTTATGTGAGTTTTTCCGATGTTTCTCACATTGAGGTTTTTGATGAGGCAATTCGTGCAACATAAGGAGACGTATGCTATGCGCTCTTTCTCCATATTTTTCCCACTGGGTTTTTCGGAGTTTTGAGACATAGACAATACGGGATGTCGGACCAAGGGGGAGTGTTAGGAAACCAACCGTACGACGCAACGTACGGGCCCACCCTTTCTTGGGGTGGGGGTTTTCCCTCTAGATTGGTCCTCAACCCTAGCCCATCTCCCTCTTATATATACACATGTATGTATGGAGAGAGACACACCATTGATAATAAAGATCAGTCCCGCATATATCTCTGTGTCTTTTACTTTTCGCATCTGTGATTGTGCCGCGTGTACGACTTCTTCGACTACGCTCTCGCTCCACGCTCTTGGACCGGACTCGCCGGCAAAGGTTGTGGAACACTTTCAACTTAAAGTGGGTATGATAATGAGCCGTGGACTTCCGGCAGATGAAAACGCGTGGCCTGCGTTTCTTTTAGAGCAAGCGCGGTCTGTTTAGATAAGTGGTATTACTTCGTAAGAGCATCTCCAGTCGGAGGCCCCAAAGCCAGCCCAAACGTCCAGGCGGACTGCCCGGACGGCTTTTGGGCCTAAAACCTCCACCCAACGGCTCCCCCATAGTCAGGCCAAACGCCCGGGCGGTCCGGCACACTCCAAACCCAGCCCATATCTGGGGCGGGTTTGGGGCCGGCCGGACGTGCCCGGACGCGTCCGTCCCCTGGTCGCTGACAGCGCGGACCTACCCATCCGCACCATAAATCGGACGGAACCCTTGCCCGGCCGCGGTAGATATTTTGCACACTCCGCCGTCTCCTTCTTCTGCCTCCGCCCCTCTAGCCAGCTCCGGCGGCCCCGCCCCACCGTTTCGGTCTCCCCACTCACCTGCCGTCGTCTGCGGATGCTCCGTCCAGATTTGGGCCATAGCATAGCTCCGTCTCGGCCGCATCTCGATGGATCTGGTCGCATTTGCCCTACCATTTCCGCCGCCACCTCCGCCTCCGTAGCCGTCTATCTTCCCCGGCTTCTCCGCCGAGACCATGGTTTCCTGGGAAAAGGAGGACTCGGTCGTCTCCTACCCGCTATACGAGGAGGGCACCTCGTCCGATCCGGTATGTACGAGCTTGTGCCCACAATTTGAGTTTTTCCCAAAGCTGTGCATTGTGAGTGTAGGATTTGAGTTGTATTTTGTTGAAATGTAGGATTCACAAGCATGTAGTTGCAATATCCGTGGTGTGATATCTGAGTTGAACGATTCCCTCCGAGGGAAGATGCTCATTTTGGAGTATTTGAACTTACAATTGAGGAAAAAGAGAAGATTGAACATAAATTGGAGGAGGTTCAACGTGCAAACCGAAAGTTGGAGGAGAAATTGATTAAGGTTGAAGAAGAGAATAAGAAAATAGAAGAAGAGAAGATGATTCTACAAGATAAGAAGATGACAATGGAGTTCAAGCTAGTGGACGTTGACGACAAGTACAAGCGCAAGAAGGAGGAATGTCTGACAAGATCGAAGAACTTCAGAAAATACGTCGTAAAGAAGGAGATGCATCTTAACTATGCATTGGGAGCTATAGTTATATTAGTTATAATTATTATTGCTATGTACGCTAGTTCTTCATGCACTAGATAGAGATTGCATAATGCAAAACGAAGCAATTGCATGGGGCTGCATGTATTTGGGGGAAAAATATGAGGAGTATGGTTGTAGAGCACTACTTTTGAGGGTTGTCCGGTCGGTGTCCGCGGACGCGTCCGAACGCGTCCGCGGACCCGAACGCGTCCGCGGACACTTTGGGGGCCGGATTTGGGGCCTCCGACTGGAGATGCTCTAAAGTTTTTCTATTCAGTTGACCCTCCAAAACACTCATCCACACATGCTTTGTAGAATCTTAGATACACCTTCACTGCAGTCTGAATTTGATTTCTTAATTGAATACACCACATACACCAAGATCGGTAAAAAGCACTTCAAAGTTGAAATCAGATACTAGTTTATTAATTTAACTACCAACCTTTGTAATGTGGTATTAGCATTATGCTTTCTTTGAAGAGTTTTTAACAGTTTAACTCTGCAAACAAAACATCCAGTTTCAGTCTGTATCAGAGCTCACGCACCCTAGACTGCCGCTACAAGGAAAGTCAATATCCGTTAAGTGTTATTGACAACAGTTCCACATCAATCACTTGATTAGGTATTCAGTATGCACCACCGATGGGAAGTGTTCAGAGGGGACAGCTCAAACGCAAGCGATCTGCTCTTTAGTGTGAAGAAATCTTCGCTGATCCAATTCAAGACAGAAATGGATGTCTTCTTGGCTGGAAACACCGCACAGCAGGTCTGCGATTTCAAGATCAAGGGCAACTACTTCGACAGGTCCTGCGCCTTCTATCTTGGCAACTCCACCACAATGGTAGCTCAAGTAAGTACAAGACTCTGGTTCAAATCTCGTTGTGAGGCTTTATGAAACATTTGGCTAATAAATTAACCATGTATTACTGCAGATGAACCGTAAGTTCACTATTTCGAATGTGCTGCTCGACAGGGACACATTTGTCGTTACGGTGTTTCCGCAAGTCGACTATGTGTTCATCGCGACTCTCGTTGTGATCCTGGACGAGGTTCACAGGGAGAAATACGATCAATGAGTACTCTCGTGTGCTGAGCTTTCTTTGAGTTCTGCCACTGTCTGTGTATGTAGTGTTACCTGATTGAGGGTTGCATGTATTGTAAGTATTAGCTAGCATAGTGAACTGTTGAACCATGCTGAATTGTGATGTTGTGCAATAAAGTTTATGCACTTAATGTTGATCACCGGCCTGCGATTGTTTAGTATAGAAAATGATTGTTTGCTGGAGATGAAGTGTTAAACCGTGTTACAGATATGCAGGATGAATCTATTGCAGCTTATGTTGAGTTCAAAGTTCAAAACTGGTAGGGGAATTTGATCTTTAACCCCACTTTTGGTGGTACTTTGATCATTTCTGCCGCCACGCTTGCTTGGCCTTTTTATCATCCGAGAATCACGAGGTGCGAACATCCAATGTCGAGTCTTCTTACGACGCCAATGAGAAGCTTTAGTATTTTGCGGAAATTCGTCAAAAAATATTGTTCTGAACTTTTGATACTCCCTTTTCGTCAAGTTAGAAACTCATAAGCGTTGAAGCATCGTGTATGGCTCCTTGGCTACGACAACCAGCTCTGCTCTGTGCATGAGAACAGAGCCCACCGCGGAAGCCACATGGAAAGTAACGTCGTACCTTCGGTTTCTTCTTCTTCCTTGTCCCATTCGGAAGAGCACATCGAGGACGAGGTGCTGAATAAGGGCTGAGCATGGAGCACCATCCTGAGGTACAAACGACGCCCGCGTCGCTAACGGCAACGAAAATGACATTTCCAAGGGCCGGGCGCCGTATGACCTGGTAAAATCCATAGTCGCCATTTATACAAGGTTCTTACGTTAACGGTTAACCAATCGACCAACCAACCAACCAATACCAATGGCGTCGCCCGACGGAGCACCTCAGGGACAACTGCCGATGTCGGGGCCGCAGATCTGCAAGACGTTCGTCGGGCCACTGACGGTGACCAAGAAGGCGTTCGGCCTCTCAGCCGGCGACTACAAAGTCACCGACGCCAACGGCGCCCTCGTGCTGCGGGTCAAGGGCGAGTTCTTCAGCCACCGACGCCGCCGGGCGTATCCTCCTAACCCTTCGGGGAAAGGTAACTATATATGTGTCTTGATCTTCTCGTTTTGGATCGCGCCGCCGTGATCTCCTGTAAATTTTTCTTTTAAGACGTGATTTTCTGTATTGTTGACTGGTCAGAAACGCAGAATCCACTAAACTCAGGTTTGGCTAAAATAAGGGCAGCGCTAGAAACGCTCAATCGGCCGCCTCATGCCGTCTGATCCTTATCATTTAAGTGTGAGTTCTAGATAATTAGATCATTTCAGCTTAACCTCTACCTATACAATAATTTTCTGTACGTTTGTAACATAGTCCCAACATTTTTTTCACGGTCTCTCAAAACTAGTATTATTGTCACAACACCAATGTAGCAAAAACTCCATTACGTCGCCGAAAGTAGCCGACAAAAATCACCACTAGTGTGTGGCATCGAGCCCAACGTTCGCAAAATCGAAACTACACTTGCAAAATGAACGCAACATTTGCAGCTGACAAACAAAATCATTGCAACATGATATCCTATTTTTGTAGCAAAACATGCATGGGTTTTAGCATGTCAATTAACATGTGCAACATCGCACAATCACTAAAATTCTTTTGCAACACCGTCCTCATCGCCCTGGCCTCGCTGAGATGAACTGACTCGCCAGAGCTTTCCCGCCACTAGATCTCGCCACCCCGAGCATCATATTCTATTGACCCCGACGTTGATTGGAGAGATCGGTTTTTGTTGGTGCAAGTTCTAGCTTTTCTAGGGCCGTGAGCTCGATGAGCTTCCACCTAGCAGAGACGAAGCAACAATTGGGGAAGGAAAGGAGGTAGGAAAGAGATGCACTGAGGATGAGTTCGGGGCGTGATCAAACTTCTATTTAGTCATTGTTGTATTGTTGAATGTTGATCAAACTTCTATATTGTGGTAAGGTTTTTTTTGGCTATTATTGTATGCTTATTCGTGCCAATTACTAATATATGCATTGAAAAAGTCCAAACTATAGATGAAATGTTGCGCCCAAGTTTCGTGCTAACAACGTAGACCACACTATTTAGTCATAACTGAATCTGAAACCGAATTACCGGGTGCCGGAATTTGTGTAATAAAACTGACAAGTATGTCGTCGTTTTTTTATGACCAATTTAAAAAAGAGTGAAACACACCAGAGGTCACCATGTTGCACGAAATGTTAGGATTGGTCATCAAGTTGAAAAAGCTCAAAACTTGGTCACGAAGTTGTGGATTAGTGAATGTTTGGTCATTCCGTCACGACAGACTGACGTGGCAGTTTATTTTTTTTACAGAAAACACTTCTAAATTGTTTGATCCTTTTCGATATTTGTTTTTTGCTCACCAAGTTGCACACCCTCTGTCCCTCTCTGACCACGTTTTGGCTGACCACGTTTTGGCTTCTCGCGGTGGTCACTTCGTCCGGAAAATACGGATCGAACCAAACCTCACCTGACCTGCCCTTGTAGACGTGCCGGCCGGTTGCTTGCCAGTTGCCCCGATGTACAGGCCCCCGACCTCCCGCCTCAGTTGCCGCGCGCGGCCGGCCGGCAGCTACCCTGAAGCAGCCGTACGTCCTGGCCGCCGGCCGGCCGTGGCGAATGCATGCACGGAGCACGACGCCGCCCTTACTCCACCCTCCCCGGCCACCGGCTTCCTCCCCGAGCGCGGCGCCGCACTGCCTCCACCACTCGCCGGCCGCTGGCTCTGGCTGTCTCCCCTTAGCGCGTCGCTGCGTTCCCTTCACCCCGCGCCGGCCTCTGGCTGCCTCCTCGGAGTGCATCGTCGCGCTCGCTCCACCTCGCGCCGGCCGCCGGCATGCCGCCCTGTTCGAGGGCCTGCGTCTCGGTCTGGAGCTCGTCGGGGCCGCTGCGGTGCCGGGGAAGACGGTCGGCTGCCCCCGATCTCGCTCTGCTCTGCGCCCACAAAGTGCATACAACCTGTTCGACATAATGTCTGTCCTATATTGCATCCATAGGGATGAATAGATGGGAAGAAAAATCATATAGGGTGCATATTGTAAAAAAACAAACTGCCACGTCAGCGACTTAACGTCCGTCGTGACGGAATGACCAAACATTAACTAATCCAAAACTTCGTGACCACGTTTTGAGATTTTTCAACTTGGTGACCAATACTAACATTTCGTGCAACTTTGTTACCTCTGGTGTGTTTCACTCTTTAAAAAAATAGCCCAAAATACGAATACTGATTTTTTTTTATCATGACCGAAAGCCCTGATTTATAATATGGCTTTTGTAGGGCCATCAAAAGAAGATGTTATCCGGATATTTCTTTTCCTTTTTGCAAGCCAATATATTGGGTCTTGATGCTTAACATAGTTTTGATAAAGCTGTGGTTTTATACATCCGAGTATGATTTGCCTTCTTTTAGATTAAAAAAAGGAATATAGGTATAACAATGAACTTGTTTTTCCGAAACGGAGGCAAAAGTTTTAGCTCGTCCCATTATTTAAGAAAAGTTTAGACGGAATTACATCAAGCCCCGAACGGCTCGAAAAAAACAGACAACCACTACTCTCATGGCATAAGGGTACCCAAGTGCTTCTCCCCTGCCATGGCCCAGAGCCGGGCCTCATCCTTAATTCTACAAAAAAACAAGATGGTAATATAATAAACTTCACTTTGTCAGGCATTCAGTTTTCACAGTAGCTGGGAAGTGTTCAGAGGGGCCAGCACAAATGCAAGTAATTTGCTTTTCACCGTGAAGAGATCTTCAGTTATCCAACCGAACCCAAGCTTGCATGTATTCTTGGCTAGGAACACATCAGAGCAGGTCTGTGATTTCAAGGTGAAGAGAAGCTACTTCAACAGATCATGTGCGTTCTATCATGGTACCTCCAACATCATGATTGCTCAAGTAAGTAAACTGATTCTCGTTTCTAGTTCTTTGAACGAGTTTTTGACATATTGTCAGCTAATGCGTATGTACCCCATCCGGTGCTGCAGATGAACCGTCAGTTTGTACTGCTTGGGAAGGACACGTGTTGTGTTACTATAATCCCAAACGTTGACCACGCCTTTATCACATCTCTTCTTGTGATTCTGGATGAGATTAACCAGTAGAGCGCATGGTGCATTATGAGACTGGTGAAGTTCCGAATTATCCCAAGTTGTGATGCTCTAGTGTTATCATGTCAATGTCTTACTTTTTTATTTGTGATGTTGTACATTAATATTCGCTCCATTCTATATTAGTCGTCGCTGATTTAGTACAGGGAGTAGTGTATAACCGCTTAATGTTTGGTAGCCGGTTTGTAGTTTTTTTTTTTTTAGGGAGTTCGTGTACAAAGCATCAGGAGAATAAACGCACCCACACGAACAGAGGCAAGAAACACACCCCACACGGCGGAAACGGAACCACCAAGCCGCACACCTCCGACGAACACCAGCAGCACGCCGTCGGGGAGGAAGGAATGGTAAGCTTGGTAATCCGCTTTGGGTGGTGCAGCTTTGTTGACCCCTTTATACACCAGAATGGCAACTGCGTCACCGCGCGCAGACGCGCGCGTCACCCTGCAGCAGGCTCAGAGCCCATGTGCGCCCTGCCGCGGTGGCAGAGCCTCGTCGGGCACTTCGAGTGCTACGACACCTCGTGAGGGGAAGTCTCCCGAGGGAAATCAACCCGAGGGTTTTGTCTTTATCTCTTCAGGGTAAAAGCCCTCGCGAGGCAAAACTCCTCGCGAGGCTCTCCAGGCTGGGTTGCCTGGTCCTTAGTCGTTTTGCAGGCCATGTGCTGAGGCCTGAGAAGGGCCGGCCCGTGATACCCTAGTTTTCACTGGGCCGACAGTAGCCCCGGGCCCGCGATGGGCACGCTAGAGCCCAATTGCGCAGGCGAAGCGTCGTGGGCCCACCTTAGCGCTCCTGGGCCGAGGCACGTGGCGAGTATCCGTCGACTGCCTCTGCGCCTTCTGATGGGACTGGACGTAGTGGCGGCCACCACCACGACTGGTAACTGCTCCGCGTGATGATAAATTGCAGAGGAACCGGCGCGGTTCCCCACACTTCGAGCACTCCGTTCGCCTCCAACTTCTTTCTCCCAGCGCAACCTCTCCTCCAAATCTCCTCCGCCGCATCGCAATGTCGCCGAAGAAGAGCACTGCCTCGCAGAAGGGGAAAGGCATGGCGCAGGCCGGCGAAGCGGCCTCGTCAGGGCGCGGCGGCGCCCCGAAGCCGGCGCTGCACGAGAGCCGCATCAAGACTATCGAGAAGCTGGACCAAGTGCGGTTCATGGCTGCCACCGACTTCAATGAGCGGGGGTAGACGAGCCTCAGGCCTGGCGGATGTCCTGGGGGCCTCGCCGCCCCCCTTCTATCCCATCTTTCTCCACACGCTCTACGCGGGGCTCGTCCCCCCTTTCTCTGATTTCTTCATCGCCATCTTGGAGCATTATCAGATCCACATCCTCCATCTCCAACCCAACTCCATCCTTATCCTCTCCATCTTCGCGTACTTCTGTGAGGCATACCTCGGGGTGATGCCCTCTGTGGACCTCTTCCGCAACTTCTACGCCCTCCACTTTACGGCGAATTCGGAGACAACAGGCTGTGTTTCCTTCCGAATCACCGATAGCATGTCGGGGCGCTACATCCCCATTGCCTGGAACGGCGAGGTCCCCGTCACCTGCGTGACGAAGAAAGTGGAAGACTTCCGCAAGCGCTGGTTCTACGTGAAAGTCTCGGACGGAGGCTCCTTCTTCGAGCTGCCTTCAGGACCTCCGACGAAGCACGACGGCTGGAGCAGCTGTGCTTTGAATGACCCCTTGCTTGGTCCCTTGGACAAGCGTCTTCCTGAGGCTCCCGAGAGCGGCCTCACCGGGCAAATGGTGGCCCTTGACTTCGTGAAGCGGCGCATTGCCCCGCTCCAATCTCACGTGAAGCCAGTATGGATGTACTCTGGGATGGCAGACAAGATGCGCCTGGGTAGCGAGAAGCTCTCTGGGGAGACCGTGGAAGGCATCCTAAACATCCTTTTCACGACCCCGGAGATCCCCGACCCGCAGAACGACTTTGCGAAGCCCCTGCATCGGTTCACGATGAGCAGTCGCCTGGATCATTTGGCAACAATGCCGGATTTTTCTGCATGGGGCTTGATCTCGCGGGGGAGATCTGGACCCCGCAAGGTCCCCACTTGGCGGCGCAAATTGCTTCGGTTGAAGAAGGTGACGAGGAGACCGAGTCCTCCGCGAGCTCTGATGCTGACGAGGTCCAATCCCAGCAAGGTGCTAACCCCTCAGGAGGGGTTGAGAGCTCTTCGAGGGCGCTTGAGCCTTCCGCAGAGAGCCCGGACCTTTCCTCGGGAAGCGAGAACCTCTTCCGAGTTGCTCCGTCGCGGTGAGCCGAGGAGGACGATGAGGAGGAGGAGTCCCCAACCGGCCGCCGGGAACCTCGGACAAAGATGATCCACGATCCGGCCCCCAAGACCCTTGAAGATGACCCTCAAGAGGCAGAGCCGGAGAAAACTCTGGAGGCACCGGTCATCAGCCCCACCCAGCCCCAGCGCAAGAGGAGGAGATGGGTGGATTCGATCCCAGCGTAAGTGTTATCTTCACTTTCCTTGTCGTGGTTGTGCGTCTTTCCTTCGACCATTTTTTGATTCTCTCCCTTCAGGTCTTATGCGGCGCCGGGACCAAAAGGCTTTGCAAGCTCGGCGAGATCCCGGGAGCGGTGGAGGCGTTTTCTGCTGCAGGGGCCTCCGCCGCTCCGGGTCCCGACAGCCTGCTCCAAGGAGAGGCGGCTCCCCCTCCGGAGGCCGCGAATCCTCGTGGGGCCGAGGATCCTCCCGAGACGGAGAAGTCTCGTGAGGAGGAAAAAGAGGCGGCGAGTTCGCCCCCGCGCGCCCTGCTGGTTCTCCTGTACAGGAGGAGAAGGAGGCGGAAGGCGAGGCGGAGAAGACCGCGACGCCGGCGAAGGAGAGCGCCGACGTAACGATGAAAGGAGATTCTGGATCGCCACCTCCAACCTCCGAGAAATCAAAGGCGGCAGTGGCGGATGCCGAAGGCGCGAAGGAGGTGGCTGCGACAGGCCCTGAGGGTGCAGCGAGCGAGTCCTCAGCAGGACATGACGAGGCCATCCTTGGCGGGGAGGATATTCCCTTCGCCCAGGAGGATACCTGGACCGGCGACGGAGACCACGAGTGCTCTCCCGAAGCTCCTGGCGCGGATGAGGCTGGAGGCTCCCACCAGAGCCCCCAAGCACGTCTTGAGGCTGTCCTAACCCCCGGACACGCGACCCAGGACTCCCGGGCCTTAGTCCTGGAGGGATCAGCCTGGAAACTTCCCGCCGCGAGGACCTTTTTCCGCTTGGCGAGGGAGGCACTCGACGGACTCGAGGCTCGCTTCGTCGGCGAAGAACGAGCCCGGGAGATGGACCGTCAGGACTTGGCGCTGGGGTGGTCTACTCTTCAAGAGACGGTGAATCGCTGCCGCCGCGAGAATGAGGCGGCGAAGGAAGTACGCGCAGAGACACAACGGTTTGCGGAAGAGACTCGCGCCAGCGTGGTGAATGAAGCTGAAGAGATTATGGCGGAGCTGAAAGCCAAACGTGAGGCGCTAGAGGCGGAGACAGAAGCCAAGCACCAGGAAATTGCAGCTCTAGAGGCCGTCGTTTCCACCAAACTCCAGGAGGCCTCAGACCGCGAGGCGCGAGCTGCAACCCGGGAGGCGGATGCTGCTGCCAAACTCCTGGAACTCTCCGAAAATGAAAAGAATATCACTGCCGCCTCGGAGTCTGTGAAGAAGGACTTGGAGAGTCTCCGCTCGACCCTGTGCGCCCGCGAGACTGCCCTCAACCTCCGTGAGGAAGAACTGCGCGGGCGCGAGGGTCAGGCCAAACAGCTGGAGGAAGACCTTGCCGCGGAGCGGCAGAATCTTGAGGCTCGCGAGGCTAAAGTGGCCTACAGCGAGGTGCTGCTGGCCGGGCAACGCGACATGCTGGCGTCACTGGAGCCCAATGCACGGGCTGTTGCGGAGCGCTTGGGCGCCGATGTTCCTTGCCTTGCTGCCGAGGGAGACGCCGACATTAAGTCCTACATGAACTTCTTCGAGGAGCTCATGGCCAACTTCCTGAAAGCCGCGGCAAGCGTGGACGAACGCCTCTAGGAGGAGAGCCGCGAGCTTCTTGAGTTCGCGGTTGGTCGCATCTTCGCCAACCTCCGTCGCATCCAGCCCTCCTTCGACTTCCTCGAGGTGACGGAAGCTCTGGGGGGACCAGAAGCCGCGGAGTTGCAAGCTGGGGTGCAAGATGATGTGGCCGCGTACGTCGAGCGCTTCAAGGCTGTAGAAGATGACGAAGGCACCGAGAAGAAAAACCTTGGCGACGATGGTACCCGAGCTGCTCCTTGAAGCAAAATGCGCCTGGAGCATATTTTATCTTTTAAGCTTTGCTTGGTTTGTAAATGACTTTGTGAGACATCTTTACTTTATGCCAGTGTGTATGCCTCTCGTGAGGCTTTTTATCCTTTGCTCATGTCTTTTTTGCTCTACGTCGTTAGGACCCTCCTTTAGCGCGGTAGCACCGCCGCTGCGGTATGTCAGAGTCAGGGCTCGACAAGGCCGGGGGGTGCGTAAGGCTTAGGGAGGTAAGGGCTCTCGAGGCTCGATGCTCGGGAGCCCCCTTTGACGCGCAAGCAGCCCATGAGGCACAAGTGAGAAAAAGAGGCTCGAGAGGCAAAAAAACCATTGAGAGGAAAGAACACCGAGAGGCTCAAGTTCTGGACTTAGCTGTGTGAGATGTCAGTCTCGCTGTGGGGTATGGCGTCCCCTGATGAGGTGTTCCCTTGGCGAGGTGTTCCCCTGGTGAGGACGGTTTTGTACTTTTGCTGCCTCGCCGAGGGTGTCCTGCTTTCCTGTTCAACATAGAGGTGTACCCCAAGCATTGCATGGTTGAAAAACTCATGCGCGCTCAGAGGCTTCCTTATGTGTATCTCGCGAGGAGAAATGAGCACCAAGGTGCTTAGTGAGGTTACGTGCGTGGGGGTAGCCCCACGAGCCAGAGCTCTTTGGTGAGATAACGTGCATGAGAGCTGGCTCATGAGTCAGAGCTCGGATCCTTTGGATTTTTCAGTGCTGCTGGGATACTCCCGAGGCACAGACACCGTGCCCAGCCCCCGCTCGCGAGGTGCGCATGGGGAAAAATATGAGCGCAAATGATTGCAAGAACAAATAGCTTACCGAAGTAATATTACATAAAAGGCGCTGATGCGCAATGTGCCAAAAAGGGGCAATAGTTCATTACACTTGGAGTAGCCAAGTTACATTCCGCCATGACTGTGCATGGGGTTCCACATGGTGTGGCTGAGACTTCTCGCGGCCCGTGGCGACGCGTGGTAGAGAGAGCTCAGTTGGAGAAGCCCTCGCGAGGGACAAAGCTTTTGTGAAGCTTGGGGAGGTGACGGCTCGAGCGTCCCTCGAGACAAAAATGTCTGGTGTGACTTTGATCACGGGTAGAACTTGCGGAGATGTTCAATGTTCCACGGGTTCTTGACGGGGATGCCATCTTGCGTCTCCAGACGTACTGCTCCAGGCCTGGCGATGTGCGTGACCCTGTAGGGTCCTTCCCCCATGGGTGAGAGCTTGTGGAGACCTTCTCTGGAGAATATTCTTCTGAGCACGAGGTCGCCCGTCTCGAGGGAGCGTGGCCGAATGTGACGGCTATGGTAGCGGCGTAGGGCTTGCTGGTACCTTGCCGCCCTGAGAGCTGCACGGCGGCGCAGCCCCTCAAGCAGCAGCAGGTCGTCGTTGTGGAGTGCGTCTTGGTCATCCTCGTTGAAGGCAAGGACTCGAGGAGACCCATGCTTGATTTCGCTGGGGAGGACTGCTTCAGCTCCATAGACGAGGGAGAATGGCGTTTCTCCTGTAGGCTTGGTGGGGGTTGTCCTGAAAGACCAGAGCACCGAAGGGAGCTCGTCGATCCAGTTCTTGCCTGAGCCCTTGAGGCGATTGAAGCTTCTCGTCTTGAGGCCTTTGAGTACCTCAGCATTTGCTCGCTCAGCCTGCCCGTTGCTTCGTGGGTGTGCAACTGAGGCGAAGCAGAGCCGAGTGCCAAGGTGTTCGCAGTATGCCCTGAAGGTGCCGCTCTTGAATTGCGAGCCGTTGTCGGTGATGATGCGATTCGGCACGCCGAAGCGGCACGCAATGCTTCTCAGGAATTTCACCGCCGAGTTTGCCGGGATGGTGCGCACCGCTTCTACCTCCGCCCATTTGGTGAACTTGTCGACGGCGACGTAGAGGTATCGATAGCCCCCGCGCGATCTCGGGAAGGGCCCCAGAATGTCCAGCCCCCAGACAGCGAACGACCAGGTGAGCGGGATGGTTTGGAGCCCCAGCGCCGGTTGATGAATTTGCTTGGCGTGGAATTGGCATGCTTCACAAGCTTGGACAAGTGCAGTGGCATCCTGAAGCACCGTGGGCCAGTAAAAACCACTCCTGAAGACCTTTCCCGCGAGGGTTCGCGAGGATGAGTGATGACCACACTCTCCGCTGTGCACATCCTTGAGGAGCTGAAGTCCTTCTTCTGCAGGGACACACCGCAGCAGTACCCCATTAGGGCGCTTGCGGTATAAGTGTTCGCCGATGAGGCTATAGGACTTAGCTTGGCGAGCAATTCTTTCCGCTTCTGCATCCTCTTCAGGGAGATGTCCTGTTTGCAAAAAACTCTTTATTTCATCTATCCAGCTTGCTTCCTGAGACACCATGGCTAGCAGTAGGCAGACCCCTGAGGGTGGACCGCAGTCTGGCGCTCCCGTTTGCGGTGCATGCGGGAGTTCTTCATCAATGTCCATGTCCGATGCCTGCTTTGGCTGTTTGACTGAAGCCTTGCTGAGCCTTTCCTCGAAGACACCTGGGTTTTGAGCTTCCCTTCTTGATGCTCGCTTGGCGATCTCGTCTGCCTCTTGATTCTCCTTGCGCGGGATGTGCATGAGCTCCATTCCCTTGAAGTGCTTCTCGAGCTTGCGGACCTCCTCAAGATACGCTATCATGTGATTGTCTTTTGGCGTGTAGCTCTTGTTGGAGAAGTTGACAAGGAGCTGCGAATCACCCTTGACGAGTAGGTGCTTGATGCCCAAAGCGATGGCAGCTCTTAGCCCGGCGAGGAGGCCCTCATACTCTGCGATGTTGTTGGAGACCTTGTCGTCATTTGTGAAGCTTAGCTGGACGGCGTAGTAGAGCTTGTCGCCAGTTGGTGACGTCAGGACGGCGCCAGCCCCTGCGGTTTGGTGCGCAAAAGCTCCTTCGAAGTGCATGGTCAAGTGCCTGGGTACTGCTTCTTCTGGTGGCTCAGCTTGCTCGCCTGCCTCTCGAGGCTTTTCCTGCTGCGTGTCAGTCCATTCGGCGACAAAGTCAGCCAATGCTCTTCCTTTGATGACCCTGGTGGTATCGAACTGCAACCCGAAGGGCTGCAACTCAATCCCCCATCCTGCGACACGGTCAGTGGCGTTTGGGTTGCGCAGGATTTGCTCCAGCGGGTATGATGTGACCACCGTGATGGGGTGGCCTTGGAAGTAGTGGCGCAGTTTTCTTGAGGCGATGAGTAGCGCAAGGAGGAGCTTCTGCTGCATGGTGTAACGCTCGCGAGCGTCCCGCAGTACTGTACTGACAAAGTACACGGGGTGCTCGACGAGAGTGGTAGTTGGTTTTGCAGCTGTTGATTCCTCACGAGGCTCGTCAGGACCTTTGGAGATGTTTTCATGCGGCTCGTCCTCACGAGGCTCTTCAGGGCCTTTGGAGAGGTTTGCTTGTGGCTGGCCCCCGACGAGGGTGTCTTCTTGAAGCACGGGTTCGGCCTGTGGGCCGGGGCCTGGGGGGCCATTTCCTCGTCGGGTGGCTCAGGGCTTGGCGTGGTTGTGTCCTTCTTGGTGAGTACTGGCTCTTCCCTTTCTGCCACCAAGACCGCGCTGACTGGTTGTGGAGTGGCTGCTAAGTACAGCTTCAGATGCTCGCGGGGTCGTGGGGCAACCATTACGGGTGGGTTGGCCAAGTACTTTTTCAGGTCTTCGAATGCCTTGTCTGCTTCTGGAGTCCATTCAAACTTGCCGGATCTCTTCAAGATCTTGAAGAAAGGCAGGGCCCTCTCGCCAAACTTGGAGATGAAGCGGCCTAAACTGGCCATACAACCTGCCAAGCGTTGCATGTCCTTGAGGCGGCGGGGTGGCTGCATTTCTTCAATGGCTTTGATCTTGTCCGGATTTCCTTCAATGCCTCGGTGAGACACCAGGAACCCGAGGAGGTTGCCTGATGGAACCCCGAAGACGCACTTGGCGGGGTTCAGCTTGATATTCACCTGGCGCAGGTTGGCAAAGGTCTCCTCGAGGTCCTTCAAGAGGGTGTCTTCTTGACGTGTCTTGACCACAATGTCGTCGACGTAAGCCTCTGCATTTCTCCCCATCTGAGCCCCCAAGGCGATCTTCATGAGCCTCTGGAAGGTGGCGCCGGCGTTCTTGAGGCCAAAGGGCATGCAAGTGTAGCAGTACACACCACAAGGGGTGAGAAATGCTGTTTTCTCCTCATCCTCCTTCGCCATCTTGATCTGGTGGTAGCCTGAGAAGGCATCCAGGAAACAGAGGAGGTCGCAGCCGGCGGTGGAATCCACGATCTGGTCGATCCTGGGCATGGGGTATGGGTCCTTGGGGCAGGCCTTATTGAGGTCTGTAAAGTCGATGCAGAGACGACCTCCTCCGGTGTGCTTGGGTACGACAACACCATTGGAGAGCCAAGATGGGTGTGCAACTTCTCGAATCACTTTTGCTTGCTTCAACTTCTCTACTTCTTTGATGATGAATTCTTGCTTTTCTGGCGCCTGGCGCCGTGCTTTCTGCTTCACGGGGCGTGCGTTTGGACACACGGCTAAGTGGTGCTCGATCACCTCCCTCGGTACGCCGGACATATCTGACGGTGTCCACGCGAACATGTCAGAGTTTGCCCTAAGGAAGGCGACGAGCGCGCTTTCCTATTTGGGAGGCAAGCCAGCGCCTATGTTGACGCTAGCCCCCGAGCCCCCAGCCTCAAGTGGCACTTGCTTCGTGGCTGCCTTTCCTTGCTCGAACAGCTGCTTCTTCTTCTTGGGCTTCTCGTGGACCTCCTCCTCGTCATCCTCTGTAGAGGATGCCGCCGTAGCGGCCTTGTAGGCAAGCTCGACAGCCCGCAGAGCCTCTTGGACTTGGCCATGGATGGTGATGGTGCCGCTGCAGCCTGGAAGCTTGACGAGGTTGTACGCATGGTGAGTGACAGCCATGAACTTCGCGAGGGCCGGATAGCCTAGGATGGCGTTGTAGGGTAGTCCGATGTACGCGACGTCGAAGTCGACGAGCTCAGTGCGGTAGTTTTCGCGCGTCCCAAAGGTGACTGCAAGCCTCACTTGCCCCAGAGGGTTGATGAGACCATCAGTCACCCCCGAGAAAGGCTTGGAGGGCATGAGCTTCTCGTATGGCACCTGAAGCTGCTCGAAGGTCTCGACAGAGATGACGTTTAGGCCAGCTCCCCATCTATGAGCGTCTTGGTGACGGCGATGTTGTTGATGGTGGGAGTGCATATCAGCGGGATGGTGCCAACGGTCTTGATGGACTTGGGGTGGTCGTTGGAGTCGAAGGCGATTGGATATTGCGACCACTTGAGGGGCTGAGATGACTCAACCCCTGGGAGGGCGGCGTTGACCGCCCGAGCGAACTGCTTGAATTGATTGTTCGATCTTGGTGCCTGGGCCCCGCCGAGGATGCATGCCATGGTCCCTCTAGGGGCTTGGTAGCCCCCAGGGTTATCGTCAGGGAGGTTGTTGTTTTGCCCGACGGGGTCCTGATTCTCTTGAGGCTTCTGGTTGTAGTTGTTGGAACGCCCACCTCCGCGACCGCCACGGCCGCCTCCGCGGCCGCCGCGGCCTCCTTGGCGGGTCTTCGCGAGCTACTTGAGCTCCCAACAGTCTTCAGTGTTGTGGTTGTTCCGGTTGTGGTAGATGCAGAACATGCGGCTGTCTTGCTTCTTGCCTTCTGCCGCTGGAGTGTCCTCGCGAGGCGACTTGCCATCAGGCTCTGCCGCGAGGACTGCAGTGACCTTGCGCTTCTCGGCAGGCTTCTTCTTGGAGTTGGACCCTTCGCCTTCATCCAGCTCCTTTTTGACGAAGAGCAGGCCCTCTTCAGCCTTGGCGCACTTGTCTGCCATGTCGAAGAGCTTGGACACCGAGGTGAGAGTGTCGTGGACACCCAGCTTCTTGAGCATCCTGCGGTTTGAGACTCCTTCTCTGAAGGCGCCAATGACTTGGGAGTCATCGACGTTCGGTATCTTGTTTCGCACCTGGCTGAACCGCTGGATGTACTTGCGGAGGGACTCGCCAGACTTCTGGCGCACTGCTCGGAGGTCGTTGTAGGTGAGGGGACGCTCGTACGTGCCTTGAAGTTTGCCACGAAGCTCTTGCAGAGCGCCTCCCAGGAGTCGATGGTCTTCTCGGGGAGGTTTAGGAGCCAGGACAACGCGGAGTCCTTGAGGCCCATGGAGAGCCAGTTGGCCATGACTTTGTCGTTGCCTCCCGCGGCCTAAACAGCCACGGTGTAGAGTTGCAGGAACTCCAGAGGGTTGGTCCTGCCGTCGTAGCGTGGAGGGAGGTCCGGCCTGAACTTGTTCGGCCAGACGACGCGGCGTAGTTCCCTGGTGAAGGCGGGGCAGCCGGTGGCGTATGTCACGACGCCTCCGGTGAGTGCATCCTTGTTCTGGCGCCCTGCCTTGGCGATTTCTTGGACGACGCGGTTGTGGCGCTCTCGCTGACGCTCGAGCTCCACGCGGGCGTCCGGAGCCGTTCGCTGCACGATTTGGCAATCATGCGGCGAAGTGGCATGTGACGCAGCGCGGGGGTTTCCCGCAGGCGGGGGTGGCGGAGGTGGAGGTGGAGGAGCGCCGTGCGCTGGGTCTCCTGCGCGTCCAGAGTGGCGCACGATCGAGCGCGACGGTGCCGGGGCCGGAGCGGCGCCGGCGGCAGTCACGAGCTCGGTGATGCGCGCGAGCCAATTTTCATGGCCCGCCTCGGTGGGGCGGTAGCGCAGCAGTTCCTGCGCCATGAACAGCGCAGCGCTTGGGCTTGGAGCTGCCCGGCTCTGCGACGAAGCCGCCTGGTCCCTGGAGGGGTGGAGAGAGGAAGCTTCCTCGCCCTCGTCTTCTGGCTCCTCGACGTGGGGCTCAGGGCCAGCTTCGCGCTCTGGAGCACGGTTGACGCGGGGTGGACGGCCACGCGGGTTGCTGGGGCCAGGCTCAGTGGTAGCCCTGCCGCTTGTCCGGCGTGCAAGACGCTCAGCTCGGGTTGATAGAGCCATGTCTCCGGAGAGGTTGAAGAAGAAAGTTGAAGACGCGCCTCAGCCCCCTACCTGGCGCGCCAAATGTCGGAGACTAGTCCCAGGAACTATGGGGGTATGTCTCTCTTGCTAGGAATCGAAGGGGGCTGAACACGGAGTCAAACAACCCTCAACTACCTCGGCAACGGTGCTTGTCGAGCTCGTAGAGGGACATCGCGATAGAGTCAAACACACCAGTCCTTACCCAGGTTCAGGCCCACCGTGAGGTGCAAAGACCCTACTTCCTGCTTTGTTGTATTGCACTGCTTGTGGAGGATTACAGTACAATGGGAGCTTGCCGAGGGCAAGAGTATAGCTGTGAACTACAGTGGAGAGAGCTTGCTCTCCTTGGCAACGTGGTCGACTTGGGTGTAGAATGATCGATCCCCTTCTCCAGTTGTGCTCCTCCTCCTTTTATAGGCACAGGGGGAACGCTAGGGTTCCACAAAGGTGCCGGTGTAGGAGAGCGGCGCACCCCTGGTCCAGGGAGTTATGGACGTGATCCATAGAGCCATGGACACGGTCCATGGCAGTGGTCTTGTTGTCCTCTTCCGATAAAGACACCGTCCATCCAGGACGGTGGACAGCTGCTGCAGAGATCCACGGCGTCCCCACGGTGACGTCGAGCTTGGAGCGGAGCGTCCCGCTGTCTGCTTATCACCGGAATGGTAAGCTTGGTAATCCGCTTTGGGTGGTGCAGCTTTGTTGACCCCTTTATACACCAGAATGGCAACTGCGGCGTCAAGCGTCACCGCACGCAGACGCGCGCGTCACCCTGCAGCAGGCTCAGAGCCCATGTGCGCCCTGCCGCCGTGGCAGAGCCTCGTCGGGCACTTCGAGTGCTACGACACCTCGTGAGGGGAAGTCTCCCGAGCGAAATCTCCCCGAGGGTTTTGTCTTTATCTCTTCAGGGTAAAAGCCCTCGCGAGGCAAAACTCCTCGCGAGGCTCTCCAGGCTGGGTTGCCTGGTCCTTAGTCGTTTTGCAGGCCATGTGCTGAGGCCTGAGGAGGGCCGGCCCGTGATACCCTAGTTTTCACTGGGCCGACAGGCTCCGGAGGCGACCCACCACCGAAGAGAGCCTCCACCCGTCCTCTCCCTCCGGCCGCTGCCGCCGGCGCCGGCGGTGGCGTCCACGCCCGGCAATCGAAGCGGCAGGCGGGGTGGCGCTGCCCGTCGTGCTCCCTTCGCACGGGGGGGGGGGGGGGGGCGAACCCATGGCGGCGCAGGTGTGAGACCAGGCGGCGGGGCGGCGGCGGTCACCATTGGCGGCGCTTGCCGGCGCGCGGTGGGGAGGCGGAGGCGCGAGCGCAGGAGGGCTGGCGCGGGGCTTCGGAGGCGGCGACGCTCGGCCCTGCGGGGTTCGTCGTTCGATCTGAAGCTTTGGGCTGATTCAATCTGGGCCAGGCCAAGTGGCGACGCGATCTGCTGCGGGTAGCGCGACCTAGCCTTGCGGCGGCGGTGCGGCCAACATGGCGGCGGCGCTGTTTGCGAAGCTACTGGCCGATCTACCTTGTGCTCGCATGGGCCGGAAGTCGTTCTGCTCGTTCCGTTCGCCGGGAATCGGACAGCGGTGTGGGGACTGCTGGATCGACAACAATAATATTGGTTAGCGGTCCTAGGGTTCCGAATTGCGCCAAGACGAAGATCAGCCTGACGTGTGTCCCCTTTGATCTGGCTGGATTGTCGGGTTCCGGAAGGCTCCACCGGCGATCTCACATGGACTTTTGCCTGGAGAATGCTGGATCGGAGGGATTCGGTCGCGCCGGAGGGAGCGGCGTGAAGCTCTGCTTCTGTTGCCATCATGGGCAAATCCATGATGTAGTGAGAAACGGAGAATGTCATGGAAGCGAGATTGGAAGACCACTAATGGTGATTCGAGCCTTTGGCGGCGGTGAGGAACTTGCTTCGAGTTTGTGGACTCGTATGCAGCGGTATGCAAGTGGGGGCGACAACACAAGTGAAGTTCAAAGTCCTACCTTTCAGGGTGAAAATTCAAGGTCTGGCCTTAATTGGTTGTGCCTGACAATGAACTTGTTGAAGACATTGTTTTAAGAGTGAGGACTATCTTCAGGGTGAAAACCCAAGATCTCGATCCGGGCGACGACGGCGTTTGTGCAATGTTTCCTTCTTGAAGGCAAGAAGGCGTTGCTTTTGGAGAGTTTGGACATTAGGTGTTGTTTTGGTGGTGGTTGTGCTGCTGCTATAAGGACTGTAACTCTGTAGCGGGACTTTTCTTTTTTAGTTTCTTCTTCTTATTGTGTTTCGGCTGTGTGCATCCGTAATACTTTCGGTTATTACGTTGTTGCAGAGGCTGGGTGTAATTGGTATCTCCGCGATATATTAATATATGCTCTTTTTCTAAAAAAATATATAGCACACTCAGGCAGTCACAATCATGGGCACCCAATTATTCATCTCCAAACACTCAAATTAACACTTCAACAAATCTATCATCAGACCGACGGGAAGGAAACAAAAGTCCTACCTAAATCTTTTTTTGCGAGAGTACAAACGGTGATTACAGCAAGTAGGCAAACAGGACCTCCACGAAGAAAGAAATTACATCCAAGTCCTCTTGCGTCGAAGTCGCCGGCGAAGTAGACGTGCCGATGACGCGCCGCCGCCAAATCCTCCCAAACCTTGGATCGGAGGATCTCCCCAGCGGACGGGAAGTCGTCGAACCTCGACGCAAGAGGACTTGGATGTAATTTCTTTCTTCGTGGAGTTCATGTTTGCCTACTTGCTGTAATCACCGTTTGTACTCTCGCGTCCTACCTAAATCTTGATCACAGTCCAGCACAAAACACCACACAAGCTATAGTACATCTACATGTCATCAACGCCGCGGATGTGCAGGTGCAGCACAGCTAATCGACCGATGAACCTTCCATGGACGCAAGTTCACACACACCAGCGTCAGCCATGCCGGTCCGGCTGATCAGAAGCGCAGCTGCACAGCAGGATGGGCGCACGTCGACGCGGCCGCCGCTGCCGTTCCACTTCGTCGACGGCGCTGTCTGGCGCGTGGTGCCAGCGGCCGCCCTCGGTCGAAGACCATCTCCTGACGTCGAGCCACCTCGTGATCCATCCCCACCGCGAAGGCCAAGAATGAGATGGCGCGCTCCTCGTGTACGTCCTCCTTGTTCTGGATTGGTACGATGGCGGCGGCGAGATCATCGGCGGGGGCGGCGAGTCGTAATCAGAGGTGGCCGGGACGACGGTGCTCTTTGGGGTTCCTGGCGTGGTCTCCCAGACGAAGGGCACGGTGCCGGCGCCGAGGCTGTAGTAGACCCTGAAGGAGGCGTTGGCCACGGCGCTGCCGGAGCGATCCCTCAACGACAGGATCCTCGAGCTCAGCGGCTTCACGCCTTCGTGCTTACTCGAACTCATCGCCGATAACTGTGTCTGTGTGTGAGAGAGTGCCAAGACGTATGCAGATTGATGAGTGCGAGGATGCGTGTGTAGTGTATATATGCGGCCTTTGGATGGATGTTGGGGTTGGCTTGAGGCTGAAGGGTAGTACTACGTGTGTGGTGTGGTTGGGGATGTCAATTAAGAGTTAGTTTAGGTGATATGGCCGTGATTTAACAGTAGATCCGCGTGGTACTGTCCTAGATTCCTAGTTGTCCAACGAAAGAAAGTGATGTAAAGCTGAACGAAATGCGACCTAGCTGTCCTCACAGAAGGCCTCGAGGCGGAATTAACCTCGTGCGTGTAAACCCTCTAGAAGAAATGAAATTTTAGGGGAAGTTAGCCACGTATGCAAACAAACAGTCACCGTCACGGACTGACCAAAACGTTCTTCGTGGCGCTTTCACGTTCTGCAACTTGGTGACAAAAGTGCACATTCTCGACAAGTTCATGTATTAAACCTACGTTTTCTCTATTTTAATCTACTTCATGTTCAACCAAGTTGCATCCAGCTTGATCTTGTGAACATTGACGAGATCGCCAATATGCAAGTATGCAACTCCATATTCAGCTTCTTTTTTCCAATCTTTCTGGTGTCTTATTCACACTTTTACAATGGTTTCTCGATCTTCCAGTTTGACTCTTAAGTTGGAGCTAACTTTTATTCGATTTTTTTCTTTTCATCCATCGTGAAGTTCAAATCTTACGAAATAAACATTTTGCCTTGGAGATAATTTTTTAACTCGATTCTCACACGTGAACATTACAATTACGAGCGAATACTTATATGAAGACAATGTTTAAAAAATAAATCAACTTAAATTGCATAATTTTGTATTAAACTTGAAATTTGTGCACGCCGACACTAGTTGGTGTCCCATGAAATCACGTTGCGGTGATGGAGGCTGGCGGGAGTGCTCGGGACAGCGGCATGTCAGACCATAGAGGCGACGCGTGGAGATGAGATGGGGTAGGACAAGATCACAGATCGAACATCGAGATAATCGGGAAATCCGTGGAAGGGGCGGTCACGTCAGAAATGTTCGGTGGGAATGCGGCTGCCGCAAAGGATTTTTCAGGGCAAAATCTGGTTGGGAAAGGTGGAGCGAGAGTGTGATCGTTGTTCGGGCTTGAGTTCAGTCAGGTTTTAGTGTGATTTGGGGTGGGTCCGGCCTGTCAGATTCAGTGTGACGGATGCGTCCGGTCGGCCCCATTTCCCTCCGACATATAGGCTAGATATGACTGTTGGGACAACCCGAACATTTGGCCTAGCTATGGGAAGTCGGGTAGCGACTTTCCGTCCGGACCGTGTCTAGGATGTCGTTCGGGTGTATTGATGGAACTAGGGGTCCGACTGGAGATGCTCTTAATCTGCTTCTAGCCGGAGATCGAGAACCCACTGTCTTTTTTCTCGTGCGAGTGCACTCAACAGTGCAGTCTTTTCTTTCACGTACCGCAAATTATCGCAATTGATATGTTTTCTCCAAAATATTAAGTACTTGATGATCACCTTCATGATTGTGTCATCAGACATGTATAGCTTGCCAAAAATCAGACAGAGCTAGCCAAAAGATAAAAAAGGAAAAGACGATTACTTAGAAATCTGTACTTAACGAACACATATAGGATAGCTTAAACTAGTAATACACCTGTGGTTTGTTTCTCCACGAAGAAAAGAATTTCGGAATCTTGATGAGAAAGGCTCCCACGAATTGAAACCCCTCAACTACAAATTATCCCGTGTCACGGTGTCAGCATATGACTCATATGTGCATGCGTCGGAAAGGTATTACAATGCCGCTTTTGTGCCCTGGGTCATTTTGTTCTCTTCTTTATGACACACCGGCCTTTTGCAAAAGTTGGTCTTTTGCAATAGCTATATGCATCCATCCATCACCTTGGCCGTCGTATGCCCTGGATGTGTCTCCGTTCCGTATGCTACCAGAGCCCGTGGAAAGAGTAGTTCCACCATCCAACGCATTGGCGGATGCAGGAATGCCATGTGGATGCGTGGGTCGTTAGCTTGACAGAGACGACGACATATGCAGGCATGAAGGTGATTAATGCGTTGGAGTGGTCTCGCGCTCGCTCCCGCGACCCGACCCCTAGCCAAACCCTAGCCGCCGCCGGCCGGCCGCCGCCGCCTGCCCCTCCTCCTCCCTCCTCCTCCCTCGCGCGGCCGCGCCGCCCCCGCGGCGGCCGGCCGCGGCCTCGGCTTCCTCGCGCTTCGCTCCTTCCCTCCCGGCTTCCTCCGTCGCCGCCGTCGGCAGTGTCCGCCGGGCGCGGCCCGGGCGGCGGCGGATGTTTCCTACCCGCGCCGTTGGAGGCCTCGCGGGGCGGCTCTCCTCCGGTGGCGGTGATTCTCGGACGGCGGCTGGTCGGCTCCGGCCGGTGGTGGCAGCACGCGGGCGCTCCCGCAGTGCAGTGAGGCGCACTGCACGGCGGGGCGGCGAGCAGCGGCAGGGCGGCGCTGGCGAGCCCGTCGGCCCAGATCTGGGCCCTTTGGGCCCGATCTGGGTTGAGGTGGGCGGGCCTGCCCTGTTTGCCTCGATCTGCAGCTGAAGGTGACGGTGCTCGTGCGGGGTTCAGCAGCGACGGCGGCCGCCCTGGTTGCAGCGTGGCGGCGGGCTTTACGGGCCCGATCTGGGCCCGGCTGGACCCCTTGGGACCGGCAGGCGGCTGGACCTAAAGGGGACCGGTGTGCACCGCGGCTGCGTCCGGTCGACTACCGTTTCGGCGGTGGAGACAGTTCCCTCCCGCGTGGCCGCGGTTCCGCTAACCCGAGCTGAGCTACTTCTCGTCTTCGGCTCGCAGACCTCGTGATGGTCTCCTCGGGAAGATGATGCTGGTGGTGGCTTTGTAACCGTAGTGGCGCAAGTTGGTGGGTGGAGTGTCGGTGTTGACGAGGCCTCGTCCTCGCGGGGCTCCTATGCTATGGATCGCCTGGGTGGTAGATAGGGCTATCGGAGAAATCCGTGTCGGATTCGTTCGACACCGACGCGGTGCCACCCTCGGGTGACATCATTCCTTCTTGAAGGGCGTCGTGGCTACCCTCCATCTGCTGCCATGTGAGTGTCGGGGGAAACCCTAGGACCAGTAATGGTCCGGGCAGTAGCGATGCTTTCCTTCTTGAAGGTGCTGCTTGGTACTCGACGATTCAACGCTAGGAGCGTGGTGGTGATTCTCCGGAGGGCGCGACGGTTGCGGGTCACCGTAGTTTAGTCTTCCCAGCTTTGTCTTCATTTGTTTCTGTTTTGGGCGTGTGTTTGCTGTTGGCCCCAGCTTGTGTGGCGTTGTGTTTGTATCAGTGGTTGTATGGTGGTGGTTGCTTTATTTATAAAGCTGGGCGAAAGCCTGTTTCGTGTGTGAAGGTGATTAATGCGGTCGGTACAAGGTAGCTTAAGAACGCAGTATGTAAGTAGATCAAGGTTACAGTAGTGACTGGAAGGTGTTTCCATTGACGATACTATCTTGTAAGCGGCGTCTCACCAAAACCATCAATAATTGAATCTGATATAAACGTGTGTGACTTGACCGTCAATTTGCTCTAAATCACGCACGCACACGGTTGTCGTTTACTTATTAGGGTAACCAACCTCGATCACTATTACTTGTGGCTTGCAAGTTACTGCAGGGATTAAGAACATTTTGCTATGACCGCTTGTTAGAACACTTCATCCGAGTGACAAGGCCTAACCGTCATTTCTTCAACGAATGTTTATGTCACAGATGACATCTCGGGCGATTTAAGACTCTCCGATCGCAGACGGATGCAGGTATCCGTGTGCATTATCCTCTATCGGAATTAAAGCCGTTTGCGAGGCCCTGGACGGTGTTCCAGACGTAAACATTCGCATATGGTTCCAATTTATAACGTGTGTGCAGGCTATCGTGCACTTACTTTATTGCGTAAAGCGTGTGCAATCATACGCAGTATCGCACACGGTATATTGATATACGGCCGTATGAAATGCTGCTGAACTATCGCATAGGCTTATCCTAAGTAAATCGTGTGCGATACATTGTGATGTATCTCTTTTGTGGTAATTTGTGATGTAAAGGTTTAAATTATCTTGTTCTACAACGGACCCCTCATCTTGTTCCAACTAGGAGAAAAAGTCTTACGGTGGCTACCATTAGCAATTAGGTGGAAGTATTTTTTTTTTGAAGCGCGACTGTAGGTGGAAGTATTTTGTATTACTCCCCTTCTTGAATAAATTTCATTTTAGCCCGCTGGGCCCATTTAATTTCCCATCCCTTCGGAGTTTCTCTAAACTATGAGACGCCCCCCCCCCCCCCCCCCCCCTAATGTTTCCCGCTCCACATTAGTTAGGGGTTGTGTTTCAGCCTTGACATCTAGTTGATCAATAATCGACACAGCCTATCTCTCTCCTGCCTATACACACCACTTTTGTTCTTGGCCTATCATATGATGTATAGCAGCTTTGTGTGTAGAATGTTCGATTAGGTTGGCGAAGTCCTTAAGTGGGCCCTACTCATGTTGTACGTCGTGGGCTGGATGGGTTATAGGTCCATATAACATAGAAGTATAGTATAGGCACTGTTCAAGATATTTTCCGATATTATGATAAATCGGTCGATTTATCGCTTCTCGGTGTCTGGCCGATAAGATAAATCGGCCGCTAAATTGGCCGATATGGCGATAAATCGGCCGATATGTCGATAAATCGACCGATTTACCCCTTATCTTTTGTCGGCCGATAAGTTACCGATAAGCAATATCCCCAACATTGAGTATAGGTCAGCCCCATATATCGCCGTCAAGCCCCGATCAACATCCATAATGAAGCGCCTGATTTTGCATGAGTTGTTGGTTCAGCCAAAGACCCGAGTTGACTGGAAAGGCCCTGAAGTGGTTCGACGAATAACTTGCTTGGAGAGTAGGTGATTATACCGACCTAAAGAAGTCGCACTTACGATCGTTCATGACCTGAAGAGGTCACATTAAGTTTTTCAGGTTGGTGCCGACCTAAAGAGGTCACACTATAATCCAAACAGTGGAGGTAACACATTAATCCGACTTGTTGATGCTCAATATTGTTAGGATTTAATTAATTACTTTAATTAACATGTAATCCCTGCTTGTAATGTCGGTTTGTGGAACCGACATATCACTTTTGTAACCACTTGTTCGGTGCTATATATAGCACCATTCATCATCAATAAAGACACAGTTCGATTCATTATGTCCCTCTCTCGATTCTCTCTCGATCGCTCCCGTTTTTCTCTTCTAACACGTTATCAGCACTGCCTCTGCCGAGATCGACAGATGAACTGAGGAGAAGAAGGACACGAAGAAAGAAAAGGTGAGATGCCTCGCCTACCGATGTACCCTCGCCGCCTGGTGCGGGACGACGCCGTCGCTGCCGCTTCGTAGCACGACATCACCGGCACGGTTTTGGTGAACGCCGGCGCTTCGACGGTTGGCGGTACGGGCTAGGCCGCTTCATTGGCCGCCGCCACGGCGCCGGAGGCTACCGTGCACACCGCCACGGTGCAGGTCGTTTCCGCGGCCATGGCATCCGGCGCCGCCCCCGTGCCGGTCCGCCCCCGTCACTGCTCGGGACCGACGAGATCGCCGGCCCGGCACTAGAAGAGCAGCAACCGGCGTTCTGGTGCTCTGCGCATGGGTGGGTTTTCTGCCCCCTGCACGAGTACGGATCCGCCGCCGGCGAGGACGCCGTTGGGCAGTCGCCCACATCCGTCTTCGATTTTGGCTCGACCAGCGCCAGGGCCGCCGACGCCAACGCCATGGCGCCGCGCCTTCCGTCTCCGACCCCTGCGGTTGTCGAGATTGAGGGTGACGCCCTCGCCTACGTATCCGCGCCGACCGGGCCTCCATGTTCACCTTCGGCTCCGGCGTGAGGAGCATGACGAGCGCCCCTGCCGCGTCTCCGTCTTTGCCGCACGCCGCTTCCGATGTGCTCCGCCTACCGTCCCCAACTCCGGACACGCCACCTCCTTCACCGCGCGCAAGGGCTCGCCGCCGCCTTCTGGCCCTCGGCCTCCCGCTGGCCAGCCCACCGGCGAACTCGCCAACGAGCAACAGCGGCCTAGCCGCGCTCGGGCTCGCGAACGGCGCCTCCAACGGCGTCGCCCCGGGGACCCTGCTCCCTGGAGGATCCTCCGACGAGGAAGAGGGCGGCCAGAACACCGCTTGCCGCTGGTGAACACTGCTGCGGCAGCATGCTTGGATGTGGCGCTCGGCCGGCATGGATGCCTCCGCCTGTGCACGAGACTAGGGATTGAGAAATTGGGGATTTATTTCCTACTCTCTCTCCTTATCTACTTAAGTTGACTAGGCTAGGCTCTGTACGAGTCCATGTGCATCCGGCACTAGTAACTTGCTGCTTGTTTAAATATTGTAGCGTAGATATTTGCTTTAGTAGTTTAACTTACTAGCAAATTAGTATTATGACAGTAGCTCTAGCAGTAACTCGTTCCTGTTTACATCCTGTTTAATTCAGTACATGTATTCAGTACTGTTTTTCTGTTGAGTACCAAGTATTCCAGATGTTGATGTAATATATTTCCGTGTGTGTACATGTTGAGATTTATTACGTTCCCTATTTGCAATTGAGATTTTAAATTTCTTACAATTATAGATGCAAATCCAAAGTGATTTTCTCAAATTGATGTCTTGGGATCATGATGTGGTGTGTAGATTTATCTACCACTACTGTTTAAGCCTACATTTTGTCATTTTGACATTATGATTGCCAATGTGCTCTCCCATACAGATATGACATAAGGCATTCGAAGTGTGAGTATCTATACTCCGCTAATGCTGCTAGATCTACTCCAAAATTTCAATTGGAGATTATCAACAACGTGTCATATTTAACAATTTGAGATTCACACTAATGAGTTCAAGCCCACTTCTTGAAACTTCATTTATTTTGCATAATTCATTACGACATAACCATGATGAATTTTAATTTACCAAATGGAAATTAACATTCTCTGGTTTACCCATATAGATAAAAGATGGCTCGAGAGTTTTATGCACTTGCTCTCAATAGCCACAACTATCCTAAATGGGTCATGGACATAAAGATCGCCCTTGCGTCCCGTGGTTAGTGTGTGCAATCCACGCCCGGAGTTCCACTCCCGGCTGGAGTCATGCCGCCGACATATGAGCAAAAATATGCTGCTTTGTACATCATAAGGCACCATATTCATCCAGATCGCAAGTCTGAGTACTTGGAGGAAGAATCCCCTGTACCTTGTTTCAGCCCTCAAAACGAGATATGAACAGCAGAAGGCAGTTGTCATGCCTGAAGCACTCCATGATTGGACACATCTCCGACTCTAGGACTTCAAGTCTGTCGGGAGTACAATCATGAGGTTCATAAATCAGTTCCAAACTGCGCTTTTGCGGGAAGGAACCTACTGATGTGGAGAAGATAAAAAAAAACTTTGTCTACTATGCTCCCATCTGACAGGATCCTCCAGCAGCAGTACCGTACTCGCGACTACCAAGTCTATTCCGACCTTATTCATATATTACTTCAGGCTGAAAAGCATGATGAGCTGCTCGCTAAGAATGGCTCTCGCGTCCGGTTGGTTCTCAACCTCTACCTGAAGTTCATATGAATGTCGCGAACGGGCAAAGTTTGATGTGCCTTCAACAGCAAGCCTTCGAATTCAATGGTAAGCGAAAGCGCAACCGGAACAGAAGCCTAGAAACTCAGACCGTGGGAAAGGCACCGCAAAGCATGAGTTTGAAAAAACTAAGCTTTGCGACAAGTGTGGCTGCTGCACGCATCTCACTAACAAGTGCAAGACCCCAAAGCATCTGGCCATTCTGTATCAGCAATCCAGGATGCAAAGCACCTCAAGGGAAAAGGTTTGAAGCCAACTTCAACCTTCCTCCAGATGACACCAATGGAGCTGCTTGTTCGCGAGATGTTCCTACTGGACCTTGCAACGCCATAACTCTCCATAAGTCACAGGACCCTACAGGCACGGAGAACATGATGGTTGAGTACGCCTCAACCAAAGTGTTTGGAGACTTAAACTAGTCCCACTATCTCCTTAGTGGTCGTTTTATTAATGTCCATTTGTGTTGTCGTAATAGAACATATATTGTATCAGCACTCTGATATAAATAAGATTGCATACATTCTATATATCTGATAAAGATTTCCATATTGGAACTTCTTCAATTCTATATATAGATTTCTACGAGTGCCAATCCGATGGATGTGGAACAAGTATATGAAAATGTACCCCTCTGTTGTCTGGATTGTACTACACGTACATCCAACTCGTAGCACATGTTGCATATAATGCAATTCCATCGGTCATGTTTTATGAGCTAAACTTTCCTAGTCATGAGATTTAGTTGCACATATTGTGCCAGTGGATCACTTCAGTCCCTTGAACACATTCAAGGTGATATTTGTGGTCCCAACCAACCATTGTTTGGACTAAAGATCGAATTAAAGCAATTCGAATGGACAAATATTGTTGCAGAATTCTCTTCACATGCCTCCACTATTTAGTGCATGGCTCCGAGGATCGAAGTTCAGCACAATGTCCTATGTGTCCATACACAATTGTTTTTGGTCGTCTCTGATCAAAAGGATTTTTCTCATTGCACGACCCATGTTAATGAATTGCAATTTACCAACTTCACGTTGGAGTCATGCAGTTTTACACGCTGCTACTGACTAACTGCATATAGCAGTACTTCCCCTCTGCAATTGATACGTGGAAATCCTCCGAGCATTTCCCATCTGCGTAAGTTCGGAAGCGCTTCACGCGTACCGATCTCACCACCGCAGCGTACATCATGGGCCCACATATGAGGGATCTATGTGGGGTACAGATATCCGTCGATAACCAGTACCTTGAACCCCTCATAAGGGATGTATTCATAGCCTAGTACGCTGATTGCTTATATTTAAGGAGGATTATTTCCAGGCATTAGGGGGAGATTTCAAGTACCACATCGAATGCCAGGAAATCAATTGGGACTTCACGTTCCTCCTCATACCACGTACTCAAGAATCTGGACTCTACGTTCGATTCACAAATTTGCAACACATGCAAATAACCTGCCAGATTCATTTACTGATCTCAAAGGTGTTACAAAATCCTTCAATCCGGTTAGAAATGCGCCCGAAAGAGTGGAGGTACCAATAAAAACCACTCAACTCCCTGTTTTATAAAAAGAGGGGGAGTAGTACGGCCTCTACCAGGATCCAGCTTTTCGCAAAGCAACAAAGGAAATCGAGGATAAATCCTCTAAATCAGTAAATGCAAGTCGACCTTGCGTTGATGAACACCTAATGGGTAGTATACACCCAGTGGAAGGGAAACCTCCACAACCCCAGCTCCAGCTTGCACACACTGGCTGGGACATCGGAACACCCAGACTCACGCGTATTGGGAAATCACGAAGAGTCATCAAGGGTGCATGATATTTGCTCCAACTATATCGATTCTGGAGAATCATATAACCAAAGCCTACAACTGTCGACAAACATCTCTTGTATGATTGCAAACAACCTTCACAATGATTCAGATCCAAAGACCATGGCCATGGCAGAGTGTGAACACACTTGCTAGGACTGAACTCATCAAAGGATGCAATCCAAGCAGATATAGCCTCGCTCTTCCAAATCAATTCCCTATGGGATTCAATGTGTTTTCTTCCGAAACGGAATGAGAAATACAAGGTGGTGAGAAAGCAAGGCTTGTAGCATAAGGTCGGGTTTCCGCAGAGATCCGAGACCTACTCTCCAGACATGAGTGAAATCTCGTTCCGATACATATATCATTGGCAGTACAAAATCATCTATCTGTGCAGTTGATAGGTGTAGTGACAACATATCCATGTGGATCACTAGATTCCGACATGTATGGTTCCCGATGGAATCTCTGTCCGAATCGAAACGCAAATGCAACATGTATTGTGTAATAATCAATAAGTCGCCAATGGCTTATTGTTGTCGGTACATTTTGGTACAACCGACGTAGTGAGTTCCTTATACAAAAGGATTACTCCTACATGATGATCACCCATGTGTGTTTGTCATACATAAGGATAACTCCTACAACGACGAACCACGTGATCATCTAAAAGACGGATTTGAGATGAAGAATTTGGATAAACCCAAATGTTGCTTGGGACTACAACTCGAGCACCTTCACTCAAGTATTATGGTACACTAAGATGCCTATATCCAGAAAATTGGAGAAACTTGATATAGACAAGTCATGTCCATCTCCTAGGGATTGTTCGATCTCTAGACGTAGAGAAAGATCCATGGGAAGATGGAGAAGAGATGTTGGCACATAATGTTCCATATCTCAATGCCATTGGACCTACCAACATAATTGGTTAGGGGATCAAGAATATCTTTCGATATCTCCAAGGCACCAAATATCTTGACATATTGTATCAATTTCGGAGAAATCTGAACTCCAATTTAGACACTGTATTGGCTACTTACATGATCCTACAATGTGTACATACATGGTAGATCTGTCACTCCATTGATGTCTTCAAATAGACTCTGGTGACTATACTACCACGATCATTCTAAGATGCAATGCTTCATGTTAACACGTGTGGCTTCACGGAATGACAAACCGCATACATTAGTCATGTGGTGTTGGTTCTCTCGAATCACCTATCATTATCTACACAGATAATGTTGCTTATGTTGCATAGATGCAACAGGTTACATAAGAGCAATTATTAAGCATATTGCGCTAAACTGTTTATCCCATAAACTCATGAGAGTCGGGAATAAACATCTTGCAATTAAAATCATGCGATATCCTCGCTGATCATTCACCAAGTCTCTACCAACTATAACATTCATGTTCATGGGATTGGTATGACGACTTCGGATTTGCAAGAGTCAGGGGGAGAATCTTCCTGAATACATGTCCAAAGCATCATATTACACTCTTTTTCCCTTTATGAGTTTACTTTTCAGGTTCTCATTGAGGTTTTTAATGAGGTAGTATCAACATAAGATTATATGTCATACTTTCTGTTTTCCCCACCGGGGTTTTTACGAGAGTATACACGACATATTTATTGTCCTCTAAACTCTATGGATTTCATTCATATTGAGTTAACAGAGACAATAATCATTATATGTTGTATCATTTTCTCCTTACTTTTCCCACTGGGTTTTAAAGGAGTTTTAACAACATATCAAATACAATTCTCCTCACATTTTTCCCAAAGGGTTTTTGGGGAGAATTTCAAACATCATATGTCATACTTTCTGTTTTCCCCACCGGGGTTTTTAAAGAAAGTATACAAGGCATATTTATTGTTCTCTAAACTCACTATGGATTTTTTCTTTCTAAGGTTTTCCCATATGAGTTATCAAAGAGACAATAACCATCATATGTTGCATCATTTTCTTCTTATTTCCCCCGGGTTAAAGGAGTTTTAGCAACATATCATATACATAACTTTCCTCATATTTTTCCCACAGGTTTTTGGAGGAGAGTATTTCAAGATGATGAACACAAGCAAGGACAAGCATAGATTAGGGGGAGTGTTAGGATTTAATTAATTACTTTAATTAATATGTAATCCCTGCTTGTAATGTCGGTTTGTGGAACCGACATATCCCTTTTGTAACCGCTTGTTCGGCGCTATATATAGCACCATTCATCATCAATAAAGACACAGTTCGATTCATTATGTCCCTCTCTCGATTCTCTCTCGATCGCTCCCGTTTTTCTCTTCTAACAAATACGACCCATAAATTAATCAACGCAGACACGTGTTATCCTCCTTATCGTAGTGGAGAGAGCAGTACCATGGAATATCTTGTAGCTCATAGCGACCTACCCATCCGTGTACATGTATGTATGGTCCGGCGCTGACTAATCTCAAACAATGTGACTTCATGTGTCATTAGGTTAACAGAGACGGTAAGTTATTGCGGTGGGTATAAGGTCATTTCCTATGGCACAAGTTACATGTCTATAGGACTGAAAAACGGTCACTGGACGAGGAGGGAGTGTAATACAATGCGCTCCACGATTTGGTGATTAGAGCAGGTACAACCAGGCCTAGTCAGCTGTCTATACCACTTACGAAACTCTTTGTGAGAACAGAGAGTGGAGCGGGCGCTCTGCAATCGCCCAAATATAACACAAGTACGAGCAAAAGCAGATGGCTTGCAGCCCATGCTGTTAGCGCTAGACGACGGTAGCTATTCCTTCCCAATTGTGAGCATCCCAGCCTGCAAGATTAATGGAGAAATCTAAGGAAAGGCGCCGCTGCGCGCGTCCTCCCGAGCGGCGCGTGCGTGACCGTCCGATTGCGTGTGACTGCTCCCTGGATCAACACCTTATCCCCTCAGTCCTATCCGAATCAGCCATAGCCACACAATCTCTCTCGCTCATGGACCCCCAGCTCACACCGTACGTTTCCTTTCCTCAATCCTGTCGATGTCCTGCTTCTTCAACCAGAAATCAAGCGAGTGAGAGATGGGGAAGGAGAGGGGGCGGAAGGAGGAGGCGATGTGGGGTCCAGACCAGGAGTTCGATTCCCGGCGAGGTTGTACCGGCCGTCTCATATAGGGGGCGCTGCGGGAGGTTGAGGCGGAGGTCCTGCCGCCGTCAACCGGTCGGGCCTCCGCAGGGAGCAGCACCACCCGGGGAGGCCGTACACGTCGGCGCACTGCGAGGATGCGAGGAGTCCGACCCTGATGGCGCCTCGGGCGGTTGCGGACGAAGCTGGTCCCTGTCCCCTGAGGTTGCAGGCTGAGAGCTGCGGGCGCCGCTGTGCCGCAAGCGGTTGTGCCTCGGGAGCCGCCTCCGAGGACATCGCCGGGGCAGATGACGGCCGCACATGCTGGGCGCTTCCTCCACTAGGAGTAGCCGTGTCGTTGGTGGGCTAAGACCACCTTGAGGGCGAGCACGCCATTGATTGATGGCCGTGCTCACATTGTGATGATGCACTTGGCGGAGCAAAGCCGCAGGACGTTGCCGACGAGGTGGCCCATAAATAGTTGTAGAAGGAAACGCCGTGTCGCCACGGTCTACCCGTCGTCCCCTACTACCATCGTGCTGAGCTATCCTGCCACAGAACGTGAGTTTGTCTATTGCTGGTCATTTTTTGTAGATAGCTAATAATTTGGTAACCGTGGCTACTTATTCTAGTTGTGGCTAATTAATTGGTCATTGTGGTAATTAATCTTGTAATTGTTTTTTCAGAGAACATGGTTACTAGTTACATTGTTAATTAATCTGTCAACTCTCGCCAATTAATATGTCAATCATGGCTATTTAATCTGGTAATTGCTTTTCAAAGAACATGGTGATTTATTACATAGTTAATTTATCTGGTAATTGTGGCTAATTAATCTGTCAATTGTGACTAGTTAATCTAGTAATTCAAGTTGGAAGAACATGATAATTGTTTACATAGCTAATTAATCTGGTAACCCTAGCTAATTAATCTGTCAGCCGTGGCTAATTAATCTGGTAGTTGCATTCGAAGAATATGTTAATTGTTTATATAGATAATTTATCCTACAACTATGGCTAAATAATCCCCGCTCTGGAACCCCAATTAACAATTAATTAGGTGAGGACGTCGCGTGGAAGCATCACCGTGTCGTGACCTTTGAGGCCGTGCCATATCAGCCGGTGGAGGCATTTCAGGGACACCACCCACCAGGCTGCAGGTGCCGCCATGCCGCAAGAGGTCGTGCCACGGGGAGATGCCTCGGAGGACCTCTCCGGGACCGAGTGACGCATCCACATCAGCGGCATGGGGGCTGAGGGCCTCCGCGCATTGCAGCAGTTGTGTCGTCGGTGGGCTAAGGCGGTCTTGAGGGCCTGATAGCTATGCTATAAAAACATGGTAGCTGCATCAGTTTTACAGTATTTGTTTTTATAAATGATGTTGATTGCCCATACCTGGTAGCCCATGTGTGATATATGTGGTAACCATGTTTAGTTTATCTATCAGCCATGTGTGGTTTATCTGGTAACTAGTAGTTTATATTTCATGGGAAATACGATTTATCTGGTAACCACCTATTGGTCTTCGTTGTATGTCTTAGTTTCCTAATGATTTCATCTTGTTAAAACTTGGCAACCATGTGTAATTTGTCTGAAATCATCCTTAGATGAGATGGCAAGTATATCTTACTTTTTTTTTGGATTATTTCAGCGTTAAAACGTGGTAATCAAGTGTAACCTTCAAGTGTAATTTCACCTTGATTTCTCCCTATGATGTGGTAGTAGCTGAACCGGAGAACTGACGGGTGTATTCGAAAAATCTAATGGCCGTGCCCAAATAATATGGTGGCTGGAAAACTTGGCAGGTGCATTCGGAAAAAAAAAAAATTTGTCTGGTCAATATGGTAGCTGAACTGGAAATTTTGGCATGTGCACCGAAAAAATCTGATAATTATGTCTAAATAATCTGACAGCTGAATCGGAGAAACTGGCGGGTGTTTTTGAAAAATCCGATAAACGTGTCCGAACAATGTGGTTCATTAGAACCTGGTGGTTATTTTCGAAAAATCTGATAATCGTAGAGACCTTGAATTTTTTTTAAAAAAAATCAAATAACCCTATCCGAACAAATATGACAACTTAGAATCTGGAAATTGCTTTTTAAAAATTCCGGTAAACATGTCTAAACCGTCTAAACCACCTGGAAACTATTTATAGCAACATTGGAGTTGTCTTGACGCAAATTAATTAATTTACGGACAAAATATTTTTTAAGAAAATTGACAACCAAATAAAGATAACAATTGCATGTAAAGATCACATGCATATGCCTTGTAATGATCGTCTTGTGCAATTCCTATTTTATTTTCATGATTGTTATTTCTAAAATATGGATGCATGTCCCCTTGTTTTGTACCGATTCAAGCAGTACACTGCCGCTGCAGCTTTTTGAACGTGTGGTAAAAGTGGAAACGTGCTGGCGCTGTAGTTGTAGCTAGCAGGTTCGCTCGGTCACGCGCTTCGTAAGCGGGTGGCTACAAGGACCGTCGTACACGTACGTACATGACGCGTCATAGCTGGCTACATGGGCCGCCGCTGGGGACGACATGGGAGCGGCGCCGCTCCCTAGTCCTATCCAAGATTAATACTTAAATCTTGAATGATATCAACCTAACAAACACTACAAAGCTAGCATGTAATATGTTTCCTAAGACGGCGGCCTGGCCCATATGTTTCTCGAGTGTTGTTTCTCTAAACGTATTTGGGCCGCTATTCAATCTTGGACGGGCCTTAACCTTCGCCAGCCAACATGTCAGGCATCGGTAGCCGATTGGTGGGGCGTGATGGTGCCGTATAGCCGTCAACATGGGAGAGGCATTCGCTCACTAATCACCCTCGTCATGTGGGAACTCTAGGAGGAGAGAAACCTGTGAATTTCTAGAATAAATCTGTGTCGTCGACAATCTTACTCTTGCGCATAAAAGATGAGGCCCGGGCTTTTCGAGTGTTGATTCTCTAAGCACATCTGGGCCACTATTCAATCCTAAACGGGCCTTACCCTTCCTCGGCCACCGAACCGAAAATCCTGCTCTTACGCATGCATGAAAGACGAGGCCCGAGCTCGGGGTGCCGCAGGCGCTAGGCATCTGGCTAGAGATATCATGCAAGTCTGGTAGGGTTAATTCCTGGACAGCCGGTCTGTTTTACCTCTGTGATCCTGGCCTATATGGCTTGGCTTTATGATAACTTTCTGGTGACATGGAATAGCTATAGAGGTAGCAGGCGGCAGTCATATTATCCTTGCTCTTAGCTGAACCGACATGTGTGTTACTGTTGAACAAGTGTGATAGTATTTCTTTAATTTTTTTTTTTTTGAAGCACATTACCGTAGGGGAAACCCCTATGGTTAAATTTCCATTATAGTGATGCCCGAACACACCAAGCCTCAAAAAACTTAATTCATCAGTAATCTCCCTCGTGGCAAAAAAAACTTAAGAAAAAATCCAAAAAATTCAGACAAATCAAGCCACTCCAAGTGAAAATATCAATTTCAAAGCAGAGAAGTATGTAATACAGCCTCAGTTTGCAACTCCCCCAAAGCTAGCAACATGGAAATCCATATAGACCATTTTGGCCAGTGCCCCGTATAGACCAAGAAGATGAATAAACGTGGGTCTGCTGAGTAAACAGACACATCCGTCGTATAATCGTAACGCACTACCTCAAATGTTAATCTTTAACTATATTTTCCTATTTTCAATTTGAAAATTTTAAAAAAGAATAAACTCAAGTCTTGTCATGAATATGAACCCAACCAAGCTATTTTTTCCAGAAGGAAAACAAAATTGATCAGTGTTACCTGATCAACTAAATCTAAAAGCGATGAAACCTACAACTCTGATCTTGTTCTGGAAAACGAAACATGGGAGGATTTTCCCGTTTAATTTCTTTCCTATAATATATATCCTCTCTCTGCACTTATTCGCAGGCATACGCCAGAAAGCATAACCTCTTCATATGAGTGAATTTTAGTGACCTCTCTGAAAGCAATGCATTGAAGAGAGGTTCCCTTGAAAATATAGATGATCAGACATTTGAGCATACGTTTGGAATGATTCCTGTCAGACTTCCTCCACCTGTAAACACAATTTACAGCCGAATTATTAGTCAATTTTACAGTTCAATTTCCACTTGGGATCTAAAATTAAACAAAACGGTGAACATAAATATTTAAGTTCAAAACACGCTTAATTATTTGTCCTTATCAAAAGATTGCTGAAAAACGATTGCTAATGCCCCATCGTAACAAAGTGCCAATCATCACCGTGTGAAATGAAAGATACCAGATTTGAAAACTTATTCACAATATAAAAAGACAAATCATCAGAAAAAGTTTGCACAACATTTCCAAACTGGTTTTAAAAATAGAACAGTTTGCTGGAAGAACTGGATCAAACACGAATTTGAATGGCCGACCTGTGGAAGATTCATTAACTCCATAACAGCCCTCTTTGGAGTTAATTCATTGTCAATTATCCGAGCTACTGCAGTCAAGACTGGCAGTTTGACATTGTACTTCTGAGCCAATGCGATGACAGCACCAGCAGTTGACACACCTTCAGCAACCTAAAGTGAGAGACAAATATCCAAATTACTAACCACAGAGGTGATGAATCGAAGCAATATAAGGAATACAGCAGACCTGATTCATTGAATTCAAGATATCATCAAGTTTTTCGCCTGAACCTAGACGCATTCCCACGTTTCTGTTCCGTGATAGATTGACGAAACATGTAAGCATAATATCACCCGAGCCAGATAAACCAGCAAGGGTTGTTGGCTTTGCTCCCATCTGCAAAAACAGAAAATAGGAAACCGTGCACTTCATAATTTGATCTTTTATACCGGTAATTTTCAGCTCTGTAAATAATACAAAACACAAGATAAAGTAGTACTGCACACCTTTGTCGCCAACCACCGAATTTCAGAACAACCTTGAGCAACAAGGGCAGCCATACAATTATTTCCAAGATGCATACCTTCAACTATACCTGCTGCTATTGCAAGAACATTCTTAAGTGCGCCTGCAATTTCTACCCCTGTAACGTCACTGAAGCATCACAGGTCACATTCGAATGTTGTTTGTAATAAATGAACAGCTATTGTTTGTAATATCTTATAACCCATCTTGCTGTGTCTGATAAATCTTCAAATATAGCATAGCGCAGTTAGGTAAGCTAGCTTTATGCCTTCATCTGGAGAAGAATTTTTCCAGCGCATAATAGCTTCAGGAGAGAGTATGCCATATCAGCTGAAGCTACTACCAAAACCCAGTATGATATATCAGCAAAAGCTACTGTTCAAAACCCACCATTTCAATGCATAGTAGCTGATGGATGGGTCCAGAAATATGAAGCGAAGCTACATGGCACACTAACACACATAGCAGGTTCATTTTTATATTCGTGAATACAAAGGAGATCTTTGTATCATTCCATTCCAAGAAAAAAATGTTTACACCAGCGTCTAGCAGATTCTTATACGTTTGCAAGAGAACACAAGAAACTGCTCTTCAAAAATACAAAAGCCTATTCTCTAACTACATGAAGCAAAGCAAACATACAACTGACAAACATACTCAGAAAGGAGTTGCTCTCTTGGCTGGACCGACACGAGATACCTGATTATAATGTCAGTCTATCTAAAGTTACTGGCTTCGCTAAAATGGAATGACTGTCCTACAGGATAGCTAAAGCAATTGTCCAGTGGGCAATATAGATGTTTTTATTCAAAAGAAATTTCAAAGCTGTCCATCGCAGTATCTTACTATAATAATGTGGTAGACTCCTAGTAACTAGTTTAATAAAGGGAATGGAAATTATTTTCTTCCTAGACTCATAGAAAATTGATACCGTGGAACCTAAAAACAACAAATATAGTTATGGCATACGCACTTTTGTGCACATTATACAGCTGAAGATTCTCGTAGCATCTAAAGGTCAAGTGTTAGGCATTACCTTGATGTGCTTATCCTCAAATTTGAAGATGCTAAGAGCTGCTGAACAGCGCTTGCCAGCTTTTTATCTTTGGAAGCGACCACCATAGCTGCAATTTTAATTTGGATAATTAGAGAGTTTATTTACATAAAGATCCCAGAGAGTGCTTGATAAAAAAAAGATTTTCCAAAACTGTAAAGCTAAAAGTTCTTAAACATAAGCAAATTGAAGTAATGTCCAAATAACTCAGTTTCATAAGCATGAGGGTATGACATGGAAATTATGATATGATAAAATGATGTTAACTAACCTGTTGGCAATTTGTCCATCAGTTCTACTGCAAAAGAAGGTCCTGACAAAACAATAAATGGTTGGCGAGGGTTTCCCAAAGCCCGGGGAATGATTTGAGACATTGTCCGAAGGGTGTTAAGTTCTAGCCCTTTGCTAAGTGATATGAACGGCAACTTTGGATCAACATGTGTTGAGATACTTCCAAGAAAGGATGAACTGAACTGCCACGAAAAATATCAGACTCTGAAGGAGAAGAAACCCCTACGGCAAACCACAATACTTCATAAAGTACTGTTAATACCTGAACAGGGACAGCATGGAAGCAGAAATCAGCTCCTGCTAAAGCATCACTAGCACTAGTTGTCGCAACAATATTTTCTGGCAGCCTGTACTCTGATAAGTATTTGCTGTCATGAAGTAAAATAAACTGTAAGTTACATACAAAATACGCTTGGTAATATTCTTACAAACTTGGCCATGGGCTCATAGCACGAAGTAGCTACCATCAATGAATCAGTATCGTCCAAGAATTTTCAGTATAGAGAAAATTATTCCCAGATCAACCATGCTATTAGTACAAAGAATGCTTTGAACTTTGAAGCCAAACATGTTCACTTACATGAATGACTGAACTCTCGTCATATCAACATTTGGGACATACACACACAGATAACCATGTCCATCAAACTTATTTAATACGGCTATGCAGCTCTGAACTTTTAGTACTCGGGGCGCAGAGCAGAGATTGAGCAACATAATATAAAGCTGTAACTACCTGGTAACTAAAATTAGCCCAACCGAGAACGGGGCGGCCATGTCATATCAATCACAAATTTAACCTTCTAAAACCAGCTATAAATAGTAACGGAACAAACTATTTCCCGCTTCAAGACTCAAGATACTACGCAAAGAGTAAGGAATGCAGCCACTGTGCTCACCAGTTCACATGGTGGTGGTTGATGGAACGGCAGACAAGGTCGTCACGGAGTAGCATCGCCACCTCGAGGTCGGGTTTCTTGGCTGCCACCTGCGCCGCCATTGCTGTCCCGAACGAGCCCCCTCCGAGAACCACCACCTGCAATTTCCTCCGACGATCAGATCCCGCAAGGGAGACAGCAGTCCAGCTGTCCAGGCCTCCTTGGTAAAACAGTCGGCCCATCACCTTCCGCGTGGTCTCAAGGACGTCGCTGCGGTTGCGGCGGCGCCAGGAGCGAGACCACCGGACGAGCTTCTCCCACGCGATCCGCACAATCCGGCGCCGGTCCTTCCGGGCGCTGCGCGGGGCCTCTTCCTCGTCCGTCTCGTCATCTGGAGGCGGCGTGTCGGTGGCTGCGGCGCGGATGGGCTGTAGGCGGAGGCGAGCGGTGGTGATGCGTGGGCGAGGGGTTGGGGTTGAGGTTGAGGGGAGGAAGGCGGCGGTGGCCATGGGAGAAGTGACCAAAGAAGGAAGCACGAATGGGAGGTGTTTTGTTATCTTATCCGTTCCCGCCTTTTTCTCAGTTCTTTCCCAACTCCCTCTATTCATGATTTTCATTTGTACACATGTCAATGTATATAACATGTTACATGTATAGATACGAATGGAAAATCATCTAATTTAGATCAATGTATATAACATGTTACATGTATAGATACGAATGGAAAGTCATCTAATTTAGAACCGAGGGAGTACAAATTTTCACTCTTCAATTTCGCCGTGCTTTATAAATAAAGTCACATGCTAAGCAAGTCCATACAAAGTCAAACACAAGAAGAAGAAGCTAGAGAAATTTGCTGGGTAACAGCACAAGTAAGACCAACAACAGGAAAAAGAGTGAGAGGCACAACGGAAGGGGTAGTAGGGGGAGGGAGAGGAAGGAAGAACAAAAGTCAAAGCCCTCCGGCGCTAGCTGCTAAATGTATAGAAGAGGCGACGTGCGGTCCCCATAAGACTATTGAGCATGTCATCTAGCCGCCGCTGTCTCGCTGCCTAGAAAGCGGTGCCACTGCTGTAAGAAAGTCGAAATTTAAACATGGAGTCAGAAGCACGCCGAAGCAACACCCGCTCAATCACCATCTTATTACGAATCGTCCAAAGTGTCTACGCCATCGCGGTGAACACAAACCAGAAGAGGCGTCGCCCCCCACCGGTATGGTTCGCCTGAGTCTCGAGGAACTCGCCGAGGTCTGAGGCCTGCCAAGCATGCCCAATCGCCTCGTGAACGAAGTTCCATAGACACCTGGCAGGAGGACAGGTGAACAGGAAGTGGGTTCCCATCTCAGGGATCCCACATATGGGGAAAAGGCCATTCCATGGCCCCTATCGCTTTCGGACCTCCACCCCCGAGGGGAGGCGGTCCCTAAGAAGTCGTCATATGAAGTTTGATTTTTAAGGGGAGGGGGGCCTTCCACAATGGAGGCGCCCAAGATCTAACCGGGTCACTGAAGAGTCTCTGATAGGCCGACTTTACTGAGAAGGCTCCAGAAGACGCCAAGTGAAAGCACAAGGTCTTGGCCCCCTGGCAGCGCCTCCGGGAGCGAACTTCGTAACTCCGTCCAGGTTGTAGCCTCGGCAAGTCCAAATGTTTGTCGGAACGAGATGTAAGGAGATAATTTTCACTCGGAAGCATCAAAGGAGCGCACTGACCCCTCCACACAAAAAACTGTACGGAGATAATTAAAGCAACTCTATCTGACACCATAATTGATGAGCCTCTCCAATGGTTTTAGTGGGTCCTCTAATCTTTACTATTAAACCCGACTTGGTGAATGTCTGGTGTCACACTTCAGTTTATTTACATGCCAAATGCCACCACCCGTTTTTTTAGAGGATAACGTACATGCATATCTCAACAGAATTTATCTCGCTAACAAACCATCTTTCTTTATCGGATGGCTAACAAACCCTTGTTTATCTCAACAAACACCCATGCGCGCATCCATATTCCATAGGCGAAGAAAGGATGAGGGGACTGATCGGTCGGTCGGCCAGCAGCGAGATAGGGTGCTGCCAGTCGAGGGAGGAGAAGCAGGAGGAAATGTCGCGTTGCAAGGTGCGGTGCCCGTGCCGCCACCACCGTCCCCGACGCCCGCATTTCCCGCGCTGCCTGTGGCCACGGCCGCCGCCCGCGCCCAGGCGCTGTCCGTCGTCACCACCACCACATCCACAGCACGAGCTCACTGTCATCGCCCTGCCCTGCGGCGCCGGGAAGAAAGACCTCGCCGAGATCACGAAGACACGAGGAAACATGAATTGACCAGACGAGAGGTGGGCGGAGCAGCTGACGAGCCCGTGTGCCGTCGCCGTCGAGGTCCGCAAGACGTGCTCGGCGAGCTCGCGTCCTTCTCGGCGATGGCCAATGCTGCAGCAAAACCTTCGGAATGGCATCTACATGGCTTCTTGGTGGTGGTGCTGACCTGACGACGTCGGCGCGCGGCGCCGGCCATGAGGACGAAACGCCGAGGCCCAGCGCATGGAGGAATGACGAGCTTGAGCAGTGGGTCCCTCTGGTCCGGCGCCGCCTTTTAAAGAAGATCAAACGCAGACAAGTGTGGCGACACCTGACGGGAATGAACGGAGGTGGCGATTCCTGCTTCTATTGCTTGTCAGCTGCAGCCTGCAGGGGCCGAAAACCGCAAGGACGAGGCACACGTTGTTTATACAACTAAGACAACATCAACAGGACACAACGTGTATTCAGGCTTTGTTGTTTATACAACTAAGAGAGTACCATGAATGGGCTGCCTGGGAGGCTGGCAGAATACACGTTGTAAGCTCTGAACTTCTCCAAAATCATGCATCTATTGTAATTTCGAACTGCCTTTTTTTCCCATAAGACATGCTTATGATTTGAAGATCATCGATTCATCTTGAACCTACTATAACTCTGGGCAAGTGCCACTAGGACGAAAGGCATCAGTGGTTGCCAAAGAAATAAGATGTAGAGCAAAAATTCGGATTACTGTAAATTAGAACAAAGAAAGAAAGAAGTCGACTCTGTAAGAATTCAGGAACTTGTGCATATATTTCTTACAGTTTCAATTATTTAACACTTTTTAATTTTACTGATTCCTTATAATGTTCGGAATGGGCTTTACCATGTAGTCAAGATAAAAGTAGAACTATTCAGAACATGAATTCAGCGTTGTATGTATGATGAAGAGGCGTTAAATTTCCGCATCATAAACCACATGAATGGAGTCAGTGTAACAACAGTACTGCATCTACTAGAGAAGATGTCATTCCTCGAGTCTGAAGCCACTACATAAAGCACACCTATGTCTGCCGTTGATTGACGTGTTTTGTAATACATGAACATGCTTCTATACAATTATATTTGATGGTATGATTTTTTTATGGATTTTCCGTTTCATAGATGATTGGTTAATTTAGTGTCCTCATTTCAGTCGATTTTGGCCGCACAATGGTACACCAAGATTTATAATATTGTTGCAGTTCCTTGTTTTCAATCGAGAGAGAGAGAGAGAGAGAGAGAGAGAGAGAGAGAGAGAGAGAGAGAGAGAGAGAGAGAGAGAGAGAGAGAGAGAGAGAGAGAGAGAGAGAGAGGAGAGGGAGAGGGAGAGAGAGGAGAGAGAAGTCCAACCCTAACTTGCAAGCTCCGCCACCTAGGACGAGTCAAAGCCGGAGACGGGGCTCAAAATGAAAGAGAATACAATGATGGAAGCGATGAAGAAACTTAGGTGTGGGGTGGGGACACGTTGGAATCCTATATTATCGAGTGCCTCCTGTCTTAGAGGGATGAGCGGTGGTAGGTGGTGGACTGGCGGTGAGTGCGGGTGCTTAGAACAAAAGACGTGAAAGCACGGTAGCACTATGAACTGTTGGGAAGGCGGGAGTGGTGGGTCCAATTCCCGAAAGTTGCTTGGATGGTGGCAGGATGGAATTGAAGTTAAAAAAATTGACTTAAATTTGTGCCCTTTCTCTATATGGTTATTGTCCGCAAAGTTATTACAAAGGGAGAAGATGTCATTGTCCACTGGAGAAAACTAACAAGAAGAAGCAAACACTTACCATGATATATATGGTTTAATTTAAGTCTCAGGAAAGCAATTCTTAACGTGCATGTTCACAAAATATGACACCTATTTGCTTATAAATATGTCCTATTATCTCGTTGCAACGCACGAGCATTTAGCTAGTATAATTTTAGAGGCCATGGAGTGTTCACCAAGATCACTCCCTAAAACTAGAGCATGGCCCACTAGTTAACAGATAAACTTAGGTTTCTTTTCTCTACGTTGTTCCCTTGTTCCTCATGTCCTTTATGTGCTTAATCCATAGTCATTATGGTGTTGATCTTGCCCAACTATTGTCCAGCACGCCACGCTCCATGGCTCGTGGGACGGGAGAAGCTAAAGAGCTTACACGAACCTCGGGGAGGACGGTGAGGGTCAAAGGCGATACGATTGGGTTGCCCTACCTTCAAAGTTCGACCAAGAACACGATAAACACAAATGAAAAACAGAGAAGAACACACAAATCAAGAGGAGAATACAAGGATAACTAACAAGAGACAAGGGGACAAATCATCGATAGACAAACACAAAGTGTGCAAGCAGATAGATCGCAACAACCATACTCTAAATTGAAATCTTGCCTCGCACCGGAAGATCCACGAGTCCCAGATGAAAGGTTGGTTCATGTGAGATTGTTGAACTCCATGTAAGGAGGGTCTTGGACTCTCCAAGGGGAGAGGAATGAGCAAATATCTCGATTCTTTAATATAATGTCTAACCCTAAAAAGGAGAGTTGTGTGGCCAGGGGAGGGGGGGGGGGGGGTACATCTAGACCTACACATGAAAGGGTAAGTTTTGGGACGAGCTTACAAGGTTGAACCGAACACTTTAGGCTAGCATGCCATTTAAAGTGTTGGGGCTCCATGAGTTGGAGTGTTCAGGTGCCAGCTATGGGTTACCCTCAAGTGCTCGTAGGCCTTACCCGGAGACTCCGAGATCCATGAGTCGGAGCGTTCAGGTTCCAGAGGCTCCGCGTCACCCTCTAGGTGCCCTCGAGTCGCAATTTTTTCTCCGCTTCTAAGCTTCTCCGTTGGATGACTTGGTCTTCCGTGCTTCCACAACTTCCTCCTTTGCTTATATCCTTCTTTGCTCAAACCTAAAGATGCAAAGGGTGGAAGGGACATCTAGCATACCATCCAAGTAAAGGAAAATTATTCACCTTTGTGTTATCTAATGGGCAACCCATCCAATACATTTGTCGATTGTAGTTGATGCTCTATCCATGGTGAAGCATGTGGGACTATCATTCTCTCCTCGAAAAAGAAGTGTCCTCAACTCTGAGAGATCAAACAGGTCAATTACATGGGGGATGAATAGGCGTCTACAAATTTTACTTATTTTAGCAATGTAGGGGATAACACAAATATAGATTCTCAATATCATGCAACTAGGGTTTTTTGTTTTTGTTCTGAGGGAAGATCATGCAACTATGTGAGCAACCTAAATGACAACAAAGATACAATAAAGCATACAAGGTAAACAAGCAAGGAATGCAAGAAACAAGTAAGTAAAACAGTGTAGGCATAACCACACTATGGACGCGAAGATTTATCCCGTATTCACTTCCCAAGGGAAGCTAGTCTCCATTGAAGAGGTGTGGAGTCTCAAGTATCCATAATAGTCATCAAGACTCACCTATTTTGTGATTTCCCAAGGCAGAGTGCCCTGATCCACTAAGTGTTTCCTTGAAGGCGGCCAAAACCTTTACAAACAAGGTTCTCGCTAGGTTCACAAATTAACTGGAGACTCACAGCAATACCTGGGTAGCTACACACCACCAAGGCCAAACTCACATACGACCACTTCCGTCTAGGGTTTCAAAGAACACAAAAGTAACAAGATCCACAAACACATTAGTAGATTGGAATCAAATTCCTTTTGTGTAACACTATATCTATATCTCCTCCTTCACTCTTCAAGCAATCAACAAATTTGGACCAAAAGAGTGGGAGATTTAGGAGATTTGAACTATTGAACATGGAGTAGAGAGGACTGGAATCATCCTTTGGGGAAGAGGGATTTTATTTATATGGTCCCCAAATCTGTTGTGTTGCAGGAGAAGACTACACGTATTATCCGGGGAACAGTCAAATAATCTGGGAACATCCTGGTAAAATTCGGGCATACCACGACGATTGTGCAAGCGTAGCCCTGAGCGGTGGTCTAGCCGGACGAATAACCTAGCCAGCCGGATTACATGGGACAGCCCAAACATCCGAGTAAATGTCCGCTAAAATCTTCAGAGGCATCACTGCAATTTCCACGATACTGGATATTACCCTTCGGATCATCGCTTTCGGGGTCCAGATTCCAGGGCTTGGCCGGACTATCCGGTTTCCAAAACCAACAACACAAAGGATGAACAAGTGGATGATCGCTCTAATCATGGGAAGGCTTAGGGCGCTTTTAGTGGATTGGTGAACATTATGATTCCACTCGTACTATCTTATTGGACCCTTTGTACGGGTTTTCAACGACTCAAAAAAAACGACTCAAATAACTGAAAATCGCCATCTCTTTTTTCCTTTTCACTTCTATGAGACGTCCAAACCATATTACTACCTCCGATCGGAATTAGTTGTCGTGAGTTGTACACCATGTTTGTACCAAACTACCTGTCCGTCTGTGACAATAAAAATGGATCGGAGGGGGTATATCTTTATATACAACTATATTGCTTAAGCACACGGTTAGCCCGCAAATTATTTTTTTATTAACACCAATCCACATGAAATGCCCTTTCAAACTCTAAATTTTGGTTACCATGTAGGGTGGAAGCCACCCATAAGGCGAAGACACTGAATGGGAGACTTTTAGTAAGAAACCCATAAAAGGGGGGAGCACGTTGGGCTGTTGGCGACAAACTGCGGATCCAAAAATGTTATGGTCGTGTACATTTACAGTTCCGGAGACTGGCCTACGAAAGGGCCCGTGGGGAAATCTTAGTAAGGGCTCATCAAAGGAGCATCCAAAGGTTCAAAAAAAACGAAAGGGTGGGTTGGCACTGATATAAGCATTGAGGGTCATTTTCAAAGTCCTAGGCATTCATTCAAAATTCATATATATATATATAAGCTCAGATGGGGCACCTAGGAGCATGGGCACCAGGAAGGAATACGAACAGTTTTATGTATGTAGACATATACATATATCTTGGGTATGTATACCTTAGGTATGTAGGAGGTACATATGATTTAGGTATGCACATTATGGGGTATGCATACCTAATAATGTGCACATACCTAAGTTATTTATATATATACCTGATCTGTACGCGTACAATTGAACACACATACCCAAGTTATATATAACATGTAGATACCTCGAATACACATACCCAAGGCTATGTGTACCTCCTATATACCCAACATGTGCATACCCGAGTTATATGTGTCATCTACATACCCAAAATGTACTGTATTCTATCCAGGTGCCCGGGCACCAGGGAGCACCTGTTAATTTACCTTATATATATACTAACAAGGTCAAATGGTTAATTTCAGTTTGAAATGACCAAGCATTACTCGGGAGAATCCACTCGTGCAAGCAAAGTCAAGGATGGATTGGCAATTTCGTACGGAATAACAATTAGGAAACAAATAGAACAGTCAAAGTGTCAAAAAAGTTAGTTCCACAAATTTCAATCCCCACATCAGAACAAACGTCACCACCAAAAACCTAACTCGCCCCACAAAGGTCAAAGCGAAGGCAACGCAGAGATCTCAGCGATCAGGTCACAGAAATAACGTCAGTGTAAGCATAAAATTGACGATAATGCATGGATATAAAGATTCTCAGCTCTCAAAGATTCACACTAAAAGCAGCTGCTGCCTGATAAACAAAGGTTCAGTGGTCCAAATAGCTGATATCTGCTAGGCTCACACTTGAAAATTGTAACATGTCCTAGCAAGCCCAAGAACAATGCATAAATTCAAACCCAGGACCAAAACGCCTAAAACATGTTCTTCGCATGATAAAACATTGTTATCTAGTGGGACTTGACGTACTCCTGCACAATGTTAAGGCCCTCGGACTCTTCACCGTAGTCCTGTTAAATAAAACAGAGCAAACAAATGTTAAGTTTGAACGATAGAGAGATCCCTATCCTTTGGACACTACAATAACAGAGACAATCTGATACCTTGACAACAACACAGGAGCAGCCTACAACCTTCCTTGCCTTGCCTTCAGAGTCAATCTTGCAGAGCTGGAGAGAAACATCAGTTGTGCTGGTTAACATCACTATTCATAGTACCAGCAAAAGAATAAACAGAACAATAGTTGACAAATTAAGGCATCCACAAAGTAGAACCTCAAATATTTTAAAAGACAGCTACAGGTTGATACAAGAATATAAATATAAAAGAAGTACATTGCCTGTTATAACAACAGTGAAACATCCTTATAGCTTAATGGAGAAACAGATCCCCTACATGCTTCTACTAGGTATGAGTGACAAGGTTGAATATTTCAGAGGCATAAGAAATCTCACCCCTGACCACTCGCCAAGAGTCTTAGCACTTGGCACCGTAACCAGATGAACATTGTGCTCAGCGCAGAGTGCCTTAACCAGCTTGACGTAATCAGGCTGGTCACAGTCCTCAGCAAGCACACAAAGCTGAGCCACATGCTTCTCAATGGCTTTGGCAGCCTCACGGAGCCCCTTCACAAGCCCATCATGAGCACTTGACTTCTTCATGACGAGCTGCAGAGCAGTCATCAAGTCCATTGGCTCTCCAAGAATTGGGGTAGGCGCCTCCACAACGGGGGCCACGACTGGTGCTGGGGCTTCTTCCCTGCAAAAGTAGGGAGATGTAAGCAAGTTGAAGTTCTTCACCATTAGCTGCCTCTACATAATTCAAGCTAATTTTTTTTTAATAATACGTTTTTTTACAGAAATTTGATAAATATTACGCATTTTGCATAAATTACACAAATAATACGGCCTCGGCCCAGGCTAAGCCGACAGGCACTAATCGGCCCAGGCCTGGCCGATAAGTGCCCACTGGGCTAGCCCAGCCGTGCCCTGATTAGTACCTTATCGGCCAGGACTAGGCCGATTAGTACCTTATCGGCTAGGCCTGGGCCGATTAGTACTAATCGGCCAGGCCTGGGACGATTAGTGCCTGTCGGCTTAGCCTGGGCCGAGGCCGTATTATTTCTGAAATTTTGTGATTTTGCGTAATATTTTTCGAATTTAATTAAAAAACGTATTATTAAAAAAAAAGAGATATATGCATGGTTAGTCACTGAACTTGGCCGAGATGAGCACTTTGGTCACTAAACTTGCAAAATGTTGCCCGCGGGTCACTCAACTTGGCAGAGATGAGCAAACTGGTCACAAACCATTGACTGAGCAGTTGACCATTGACTCTGACCATTTTTTTTTTGCAAAAACACCCCTGTAGAATCACAAAATCACATCATTTTTTTTTGCAAAAACACCCCTGTAGAGAGATATTAATGTGATTTTGTGATTCTACGGGGGTGTTTTTGCAAAAAAAAATGGTCAGAGTCAATGGTCAACTGCTCAGTCAATGGTTTGTGACCAGTTTGCTCATCTCTGCCAAGTTGAGTGACCCGCGGGCAACATTTTGCAAGTTTAGTGACCAAAGTGCTCATCTCGGCCAAGTTCAGTGACTAACCGTGCATATATCTCAAAAAAAAATTAGCATAATTCAAGATGCTAAATTTCTTCATCGTTAGCTGCCTTCACACAATTATGCACATGTCAAACAAGACTAAACAATGACATAAACAACTATTTGAAAACACTTTTAGGATAACTCCAAAGGTTGTTGTATAGTTTCAAATATACAATTTGTCGTGGAGTTTCAAATAGCAAGAAAAATCAGGAAACATCTATTGAAACAACTTCCTACAAAAATCTGACTCCCTAAAAAACATATTGAAACAACAGCAAGGGGCGCTACAAATACAAGAAATCTTTTAAAGTTTTCCTAGACTAACATCAGCTAGGGGTTCAGCAAACCATGTACGCAGCTATTAAACTAGCTGTTTCTCACGCACATCAGATGTGCAAATATGTACAACAAATAACACATGTGGTATAAGTTACTCTAAAAGGGGTCTACCAATCACAAAAGTATTTCATCCCTGTATGATAGGAGTACAATCGAAGACTAAGATTTCAATTAGCAGCCCAAAAGCATAGCGCCAGTTCGAACAATCTATCAGAATAGAACAACGCAATTAAGGTCTCTAGAAGACTACTGCAATCAAGAGTAAGAGAAGGAGCGGAGCCATGGTTTAGGCTGGAAACTTACGCCATCTCGTGCGCTCCAAGAGAACGAGGCAACTGCGAGGGGGAGAGAGATCTGGAGCCTGGAGAAAAGAAAGCGAAATGTTAGCAGCGATTAGCGAGGTAGATGAAAGGTAGAAGAAGGGTAAGGACAGCGTCGCCACCTTGGGAGCTTGGAGAGCGGCGGCGGTAGGGTTTTCGCAAGGAGGGCAGAGGTTGTAGACGGCTGGGAGAAGGGGTTATTTATATAGCTCTGCGGAGTCGGGCCGGAGGCAAGGCTTTATTGGGCTGATAGAGGCCCAGAAAGTTGCTTCAGATGGCCCGATAAACAGCCCATGGAAAGCCAACGACGGGGACGGTACAAAATGCCCTAGAAATCCTCCTCCCCCGAACAACGCCGCGCCGCCGACCCGTCGTCTTCGTCTTCCACGGGCTCCTCAAACCCTAGAAATCCGGCTATGGCAAGTGCCTCTTCCTTCCGAATCCATAGACCTGACTCTTTTGTCATCGCTACGGTCTCACGTCCTCGTTTCCATGTGCTGTTGTGTTGTTGCAGACGTTCAAGCGCAGGAATGGTGGGCGGAACAAGCACGGCCGCGGCCATGTCAAGTACATCCGCTGCTCCAACTGCGCCAAGTGCTGTCCCAAGGTAACCGGAATTATCTCTGAGAGAGATCGATGCTAGTACTAATTCAGATATACAGCTTACCGTTTAGCCTGGCAAAGATAGTTGTTAGCTGTAATATGGTTGCTAGAATTTGAGGACAAGCTGGTGTGGCGAACTTAGGCTGATCAGATCATGTGTATGTTCACCTGGGATACTGATATTGTTGGGTGTGGCTTCCGACCAAGTGAATAGTATCTGAAAGGTAACCGTCTTGGTTGCAGGACAAGGCTATCAAGCGCTTCTTGGTGAGGAACATTGTTGAGCAGGCTGCAGTCAGGGATGTGCAGGAGGCTTGTGTGCATGACGGTATGATAATCTTTTTATTTCTTATTTGCCTCCACTGTACTATTAAATTCAGTTATCTAAAGATAACATGAATTGTGGTGATAATTCAGGCTACATTCTCCCCAAGCTGTACGCAAAGGTCCATCACTGTGTCTCATGTGCAATCCATGCTCACATTGTTCGGGTGCGCTCTCGTGAGAACAGGAGAAACCGTGATCCACCGCAGCGTTTCAGGCGCAGGGTATGCTATTACTCTTTTGGTCTCAACTTTTACTTTCAATCTCCTCTGGTTATTTATGCTGTATATTGCATCTGTTCATCATCATGGGTCATGCCCCCTTGCCATAAATTGTTCAATTGGTTTGCTTTTTTTTTTGAATTATATTGTGTTATTGGTAATTTGGTAGTAGTGTGACATGTTGTATCTTACCTGACTGTTTACATGCCATGCAAGTTTTGTCTGCCGTGAATAATGTTTATTCTGGAGATCAGAAAACAGTGGCTGCGATTACTTATGCAAGTTTAAATTCGTTTTTATAACTGTGCAGCAACGTTTGCTGATTACAAGTGAAAGCTCCCTGACTTCTCCACTACATATATTCCTCACTCTGCTTGCTAGTTGCGCCTTTACATGTGTTTCATTTATTCTTTTTTTATGTTGCAATTTATGTGGCTGTGAAAGCGAAACGAACATGTGTTGGTGCCTTGCAGGCTTATATGAGATTAGATATACTAGTTTTCTTCCCATTTCTATGTTTGCTGAAAATTACTGCCAGATGGCCTATTTATGTTATCAAATTCAGTGTCATCTTTCATTTCCATGTTGGATTGATTTATATATCAATCTTATGCTTGAGTCGAAGTGACACATCAGTTAGATCTTCCTACTTACACAGAAATTTTAGATCATGTTTATATATGCTTAAGTTATGTGCTGGGCATCTGCCCATTAGTTATTTATAGACGTAACTTTGGTTAGCTCCTCCAGATCATCATTTGATTAAGTCCAACCTGCACCCACTAAAGCCTTCAGTCAGTGATATGTGTTGATTATTTGATTGTAATATTTGGTATATACTGTGGTTGTATCTTTTATTGAGATTTTCTAGTCTAGTTGAATCTTTGGGATGGGGTTGTCCTCCAAATTAGATGATAATTTCCTTCATCCTCTAATAGCATTGAATTAATAACAGATTACTGATAGGGAGATTGTTCAGTGTTGTGATCTTGTCTATGTGTTCTAGTTTACGCATTGCTGAAGTTATTATGTTTTGGATTAATTTTGTGGATAAAACTAGTTCTTTTTCTGCAACAAGGACACAACTACCCCTTGCTGAAGTAGTTGACAAATGACAACTCTGATTGCTATGGTTGTCTCGATTCTCGAAGACGAGGCAACCTTTTTCTTTTCAGATGACAATTCTAATTAACGCTTTATTTTCTGAATGTGCCTTCAGGAGGACGGCCCAAAGCCTGGGCAAGGTGCGCCTCGCCCTGGTGGTACTCCTCCAGCAGCTGGTGCTGGTGCCACTACTGCTGCTGCTCCTCGCTCGTGAGAGCCTGTTAGTTGTCTGGGATGGATGGAGTCATAGGAAAATATTTATTGCTGATGTCTTTATTAGACCAATGGTGCTGTAATAGGGTTTTTCATGTGTGAATCTTCATTATTATGTTAAATTCTGGACATGTTTTATGGTAATATTATGGATCATCATGCACTGAGTTAAGGTGTCCCCTTTTGCCATTGAATTAAGCAGTCTTACAATAATTATGATCCTCAATCCGTGTCAGTATGATGCTCTAAGACTGAGTTGATTGCCATCAAATCTAATGCATCCGATTATCTCATTCTGGCACGGTGTCTTCATAACTAAAGATGTCAGCTGGCTTGTTGTTTGTTTATTATTTATATGTATCTTTTGGATTGTGTTATATGAAAACCAAAACTATTGCCTGCCCCAGTCTTGTTGTCTGTGTGAGTAAGACGTTGCCTCTTACGTTCCTACATATACATTTCTTGTTTCATGACATGGAATTAATGATGGGAGTGAGCAAATAATCGTCAAAACACAATGTACGACACAAGCCTCCTCCCTGACCCTAACACACCTTGTTGCAGTCAACTGGTGTGCTTCTCTCTACGGGCGTAAAGCGCCGTGAGAGTTGTGCTGGCGCATTGCCACCTGTGTTACCTCTTTTACCTATTGTTATTAGGGACTAAAGGCGATATCTCTTGTACAAAGAACTTATGAGAGACCCTTGTTGCGCACAATGTCTTGAGACTTGATTTTTACATGGCACACGTAGTGAGGTTTGCAACATATTCTGACTCCTGTGGCGATAGGAGGTAAGCTTTTTAACCCAATCCTAACCACTCCTATATCTTATCAGGTACACGGATAACAACTCCTATAAGATGGGGTTCATTTGGAAACTCATGGTGAAACATCCAATGGCGCTTTGAATGTTTCACGATGTCAATTTTTCTCGTGGAATGCAAACTTTCACAACAAAAACATAGCGTGATGTTAAACAATTTACAACCCACACTCTCTCATCATAGTTAAAGAAAATTATTATTAAGTCGAACAACTGTTATCAACTAATTCTTGTAAAATGACAGGTATATTATTTCTGTGACCCCAATACACTACTGCTGATAAAAGAAAACGATTTTTTGGTTGAACAATTCTATCTCGAGAAAAGACTGCTCAAGTCTAAACACGTAGTTCTTGTACAAGTTACACTATCATCTGCCTGTTATTCTACGATAACATTTAACTACCACAAGGATCCATGAGTGCAGCAGTCCAACAAAGCCAAATGACGGGTGAACTGTTGAGCGTCTCTAGACTGAGTTTATTTGCACTATCATCAGTCCAACAAAGCCAAATGACGGGTTAATTGTTGAGCGTCTCTAGACTGAGTTTATTTGCACTATGTTCTATAATTAGCAATTTATAAAGAAAATGGTGTTTTTGTAAGGATCTCCTCCATTTCAAACCCACAACCCTACCCCACAGTCCATATCCGACCCAGATCTTATTTGCTACACACTCATATAAAACAATTATCTCCAGTAGTCACTCTTAATCCGGGGGGTGGGGGGGGGGGGGGGGGGGGGGGGGAGCCCATGGTAAACTAGCATCCTTGTTGACACTTCAACGTCCAATGATGTGTCCCGGTCTGACTTTGCACAATAAAACCATAATGTGGAGTATTGCAATAGTAAAGAAGGGTTTTGGTACTCTCATTTGAATAAGAATTTGGTTGACTCTTTAGCCATTGAATTGATGCGGAGATTCGTCTTGTTCAGCTAAACAGTGAATGCAAATGTTTTTTTTCCAGATGCATGGTAGTTACAACTAATTTTTTCTTCATTCTAAACAAATATTTTTCTAGTGCCACCATGGTTACAACTAAATATGTTTTTAGTTGCACTACGGTTGTAATAGGAATTTTCATTCGATTGTGGGTGAACGTCATATGAATTATGCAAATGAGAATTAAGCTATTTCTCACTCGAATGAGCAGTACGAGAACCCAGAAAGAAAATAACATTTACAATCAAACCAAGAGGACGAGCTGTTAAACTAGTTCTTGTAAAACAACATTAATATTATTTCCATGACCCCAATACATTATTATGATAACAACAGGAGTATCTGTTTTCTGTGTGAACAATTTTGTCTCAAGAAAAGACTACTCAAGTCTCAACACCTATTTCTTCTATTAACTTGCCTATTGCACACTCTGATATGTCTGTTATTCTATGATAACATTTGACTACCGAGGATTTAGTACTACTGGATCAGTCCAGCAAAGCATTACAACTCGATAACAATGGGGGAGTTTGTCAGATCAATGATCTTCGAGCAAGTGCTGGCTGCTTTACTGCAATCTCTAGCAAACCGGCCAACCGGCGTAACCAAGTCTACCACGTCAGGTTCATGGAAGAAATGGTTACCATCATCTGGACCTGCGTTCGACACCGGAGACGCTTGGCCTGACACACAGTCCACTGATCTTCGAGCAAAATCATCGCTGCACGAGCTCGAGGAACATCGAGGTGATGTTCTAGGTTCGTGCAACTCCGATGTCTCGCCAATTCTACTCCATTCCATATAACCGAGGTCCTCAACTGAATTTCTGCTCCATTCCATATAACCGAGGTCCTCAATTGGATTACTGTTCCATTCCATATAACCGAGGTCATCAATGGGATATTCAGCATCAGAGTCTGCAATTCTGGTTTCTTCTTCCACTGGACGCGCCGTAGAGGATTCTGAAATTCTTGATCCATAGACCCCAGTGCTATCCACTGGAGCGAACTCATCAATGTCTGATTCACCGCCTGCAGTTCCAGTGTCTAGATCCAGTGGCTGCAAACCAGCATCGGGTTCTTCATCCTCAGTAGGCTCCTTATCCTCCTCGGATGGAATGCCCTCGTCGTAACACGGAAGATCCTCCATCGGGCTAACGACGGTCTTCATGTGGCAGGGGAGGGTCAGGCAGCCCGCGGTGAACTTGGTGTTCTTCGTGGAGAAGAAGTTCACCGTCAGATTCAGGCTGGCAACACGCACACCAAAACAGTAATTCACGTCATCAGTATATTGCTACTAGTACCATGGACGGAGCATCAAGAACTGCAGAGATGGGAGAAGGAGAGAGGTGTCTTACTTCTCCCATGACGGGAGGTTGAGCATGGTGTAGGCGATCTTGACCTTGTTGCCGATGCCACCGAGGGACTTGAAGCCCGCGGCGGCCTTGCGAACGGCCAGCGACTCCGTCGGGTGCTGCCACGCCCACTCGAACTGCAACAGGGGCAGCCACGTTTAGCAAGAAGCAGATCAATCGTAGACGATCGGTCCAACCCAAACAAATCTTTGAAGCGAGATGAGACGGAAGAAAGGATGGTTAATTACCTGGAGGGCGGCGACCTTGGTGGGGAATCCATAGATGCATAGGAGCATCTCCCAGGGGCGACCGCGCTTGGTCCGCGTGGCGCCGCATCGGATCTCGCCGTTGTGCTGCCTGATCCGCCGCCGCGGGTTCACCGTGAATCTGCCACACGACCAACCAAATCCATCCGTCAATCGGGTGCGCTGCGGAGGCGCAAGAAACAAAGACGCCAATTTTTCATCGAGACGAGATGGGGGGTACCCGATGTACGTGCGGCTCTTGCTGCGCGGGCAGAGGGACCGGAGGAGGTAGCAGCAGAAGAATCCGGCCCCGCCGCCGGCTTTCTCAGGCCCGCCTTTGCCGCCGCCGGCTTCCTCCGGACCGTCTTTCTCGTCACCGGCCACGGCTACCGCCTTCGCCGCAGGGGGCAGGCCATTTCGTGACCTCTTCTTGCCCTTGGCCGCGATTCCCCTTGCCCTTCCCATCTCTCTCCCCCTCTCGATTCGTCAGAATTTCGTGGAGAGAGATTCGTGGGGCGATTAGATTTGACCGTTGGAGACACCACAAGGAGGGGAGAGAGAGCCGTTGAGGACTGAGAGACGTTCTCAGCAGCAGACGTGTACCTGGCTCCTGCACCTTTTTTTTTTTGAAGGGAAAGGCTTTCTTTTTCAATTAATTAAGAAGGAATAGCGAACAAAGTTTTAGGAAAAAGTTCATTTTAAAGAATTCGTAGAGGTTGGATGATTTGAACCCTAAACTTCAAATCCTAGTCGTTTGAACCCTGAGCTTAGCAATCCCGGTCTAAATCGAACCCTGACTTAGCAATCCCGGTCTAAATCGAACTCTGGACATGTTTTCCCCCGCAGCGCCCAGGGACGCATCAAGCATGCTCGCCTCAATTGGCGCATGCCCCCGGCATCCGCCTGCCCGCCGGCGACCGTCCGTCGTCGTCCCCATCCAAGCAACCGCGGACATGCGACCCAAACCATCGATGTCGACGCCGATGCGTCCAAGCGCGCGCGCCAGCGACCCTGTACCAACTTGGACGCCCCACGCCTCCTGCTCCCCCGGCCGCTATGTCCGCACGACTGTCGCGCCCCTGGCCGCCGTGCCCCTGTCGCCGTGCCCGCACGCCTGTCGCGTCCCCGGTTGCTGTGCACGCGCGCCGTCGCGCCCCGGCCACCGTGCCTGCAGCGCCCTGGCCGCTGTTCCCGCACGCCCGTCGCACCCCCGGCCGCCGTGCCGGTCGCGCCCTGGCCGCCGTGCCCGCACCGCCCCTGGCCGTCGTTCCCACACGCCTATCACACCCCGGCCGCCGTGCCTATCGCACCCCTTGGCCGCCACGCGCCGCCGCCGGCCCGCCCCTGGCTCGCACGAGGAGAGAAGGGGATTGGGGTTTGGGATGAATATGGCATGTGGGTCCCACTAGTCACTGAAACAATTTGTATTCCCCGTCGGGATGCTCCTTTTTCCGGTGCGCCAAATATGTGTACGGTTTGATTTAGACCGGGATTGCTAAGTTCAGGGTTCAAACGACCGGGATTTGAAGTTCAGGGTTCAAATCGCCCAATCTTTACGAGTTCAGGGTTTAAAATAGACTTTTTTCCATGTTTTAGTGTTATAGACCAGGTGTCCCTGGCTCGTGCACCTTGTTCTTTTATTATCTTGGGGAAATCGGTCGCCCTGACACCGTTTTTGCAATATTTTAAGGTAAAAATAACATCGTTACAACTTTTTTTAATCAAAAACTTGTCAAAACAATCCAACAAAGCCGATAGTTGTACCCACTTCATCATAGTTCAAACCCGGTTTAACGCGACATATTGAGACTTGTTCCCGTCTATATCGAGTCACCTTTGAGGTTTTGTCAATCTCAAACACACAGAATATTCGCAAACATCTCGCTTATGTGTTCGCTGCAAAACAAAGACGAGTTTTAGCATTCTGCACCCACATGCAACATCAAAACTTGTAGTGGGCGCTCGTAATCGTTGTAGCATCTCGTGTTCAAGTTCGCAACATTGTGTATTTCCTATGTTCCTAAATATAAAATGTTTTAGGTTTTTATGAATTGCATGTATCTAAATGCATTTTTACGTATTAGTTCGCTCATTCGTTCAGTATGTAGCACACTGAAAGGACACAATGTCGCCTAGAGGGGGTGAATAGGCGATTATAATTCTTTGCGGTTTAGGGTTGAATAAATGCGGGATAAAACTAACGTTTAATTTATCAAGCACGAAACCTAAACAAGCTAGGTTTACCTATGTGCACCAACAACTTATGCTAAACAAGATAAGCAAATAAGTGATAACAAGATGTATTACTTCAAGCTCGATGGCTATCACAAAGTAAATAGCATAAGTAAGAAGCTCGTGTATAGAAATACCGAGGCACTTGGAGACGATGATTTATCCCAAAGTTCACTTCCCAATGGAAGCTACGTCTCCGTTGGAGTGGTGCGGAGTCACAAAAGTGATCCCGAATAGCCGTCAAATGGCACACCGTAATCTCCTTCGTGCCTCCAGCAATGCGGAGTGCCACGATCCACTATGGGACACTTGAGGGTGGTCACCGAACCCGTACAAGGATGAGGCACACTCCACAACTTAATTGGAGGCTCTTGATACGTCTCAAACGTATCTATAATTTTTGATGTTCCATGTTGATATTATGCCAATTGTTACATGTTTTACATACAATTCATATCATTTTTATACATTTTCCGGGACTAACCTATTAACAAGATGCCACAGTGTCAATTCATGTTTTCTGCTTTGTATTTCAGAAAAGTTGTTCTGGAAATATTCTCGGAATTGGACGAAATCAATACCCAAGGTCCTATTTTCACCGACACGTTCACGAAGTACAGGGGAGACGGAGGAGCGCCACGAGGCAGCCATACACGGGCTCGGCGCGGCCAGAAGTGGACCGGCGCCGAGGGTGTGTGTGGGCCCCTCGGGTGCCCTCGCCGCCGCCCTTTCGCCTATATATTCCCCCCGAAGCCAAAACCCTAGCACAATTGACGATTTCTCCAGAAGAGTTCCGTAGCGCCGCCGCCATCGAAAACAAGTTTGGGGGGCAGAAGTCTCTGTTCCGGCACCTTGCCGGGACGGGGAATTGCCCCCGGAACCATGTCCATCGACGCCACCGCCATCTTCATCGCCGTTGCTGCCTCCCATGATGAGGAGGGAGTAGTTCTTCATCGGGGTTGAGGGCTCTACCGGTAGCTATGTGGTTTATCTCTCTCTCCCATGGTGTGATCTATATGTGACCATGAGATTTGTAATCTAATTGAATTTATAGATGTTACTCTTCATTATGAATATGCTACTCAAGTGGTTTTATTATTGTACTCTCCGGAGTCACCTTTGCCCCATGGTGCGAAGTTGACAGTGTGCGCACCGTGTGTGACTCTTAGGCTAAAGATTACAGGAATACTTATCATGAGTTATTATTTGTGTTGGATGTCTCTATGAAATTGTGGTGTTTGTCTAGTACTATTTTGGGGCGTTCGTAGTGACATTGGGTTCCCTAGATGTGGAATGCGACTTTAAGGTGTGCTGTTATAGCCATATGCAATGGATTGGTGTTCGTTATCCAAAGAGAGTAATTCAGAGTAGCATAGTGAAGATGTAATATTTATGCATTCAATTATATTATTATTGTTGAGAGTGTCCACTAGTGAAAGTATGATCCCTAGGCCTTATTTCCAAGCATTGAAACATCGTTTGCTCTCATGTTGTCTCATGTTTGCTTGCTGCCATTTTTTTTTCAGATTGCAATTACCACTTCTAATCATCCATATCACTTGTATTTTAATATCTCTTCGCCGAGCTAGTGCAGGGTTGCTTGAGAG